>BMAO01037303.1:82602-281267 GCA_019973975.1 Trichonephila clavata
TAAAACTTTTTTTCGTGTGTAGGATTATATTACCCAAGATCTGTACGAAGATTGAAAGAATTGCTTAAAATTTACGGATTTAAGAAAAAATTGTGTTTTTCGTCTAGTACCCTTTTTGCGAGAATTCATTTAGCTCGACTGTTCGAAAATAACCGGCTAACTCCTAGCAACAATGATGCGTTGAATGAGATGAACAGATTAAGAAACCTGTCGAGTGATAACTAAAAAGTGAAAAATAAATTGAAAGTAAAAAAGCTATTTTAAAACAAGCTTTTATTTAAACGCGCTAAAAAGAATAAAATAAATTTTTCTTTTAAATTTTTTTACTATCAACTTATAACGTCATTACACAATTTATATGATATAAAAGCTTGTCGCGAGATTTACCTGTGCAGATAAACAAGTAAATTAAATCACTTGATCGGATTGATTTTAATTTCTTAAAATTTTCAAACTAAGTAAATAAGAGTGCTTTAATCTTGCGACAAGCTTTAATATCATATAAATTGTGTAATGACGTTATAAGTTGATGGTAAAAAATTTTTAAAGAAAAATTTATTTTATTCTTTTTAGCGCGTTTAAATAAAAGCTTGTTTTAAAATAGCTTTTTTACTTTCAATTTATTCTTGTTAACAGTGAATTATTGTAAACAAGGCATTGGAAATATAATGGCTAAATTATGATTCTATTGGTCCTTATGATGTTATATTTTCTTTTAAATGGGTGCTTAAAACTTCTCTAAAAACTCTTTCCAGTTGGTTAAAAACTTGTGCATTTTAAATGTTTTATTAATGCAAAAATCTACTGTTTTAGTTGTTTAAACATTCTTCTAAGGAATGAAATTTTTAAGTATTTTAATTTAAAAAAAGGGTTAACTTAAAAACTATAATATTTGTTTTCTTTGGTGATAGAAGAGTGTAAAATCAGTTGATTTAACAAAAAACGAGCTTAATTTGTAATATAGCAATGCATTTTCTTTATTTCCATCTCGATGGATGTGTTTCTATTTAAACAAAACAATTGATAAAAAGAGTACTTACACACCTGGGCCTAATGAGTGCTAGTTTAGTCAAAAGCTTTTTTTCTTCAGGTTACATAATATATAAAAAAGCTATTTCTTTCTGGCATTGTTTTGAAATTTTTACTTTGAAAAATCTGTTGTTTATCATGTTTCCTAGATATTTCTAATAACATTATTGAAGGGCTGAACTTTTTTAAATAAAGGTTAATTTTCTGCTTGTATATGATTTTAAGGAAACAATATAATGCTTCTAGAAACATAAATATAACTTATAATGAGCCAAATTGCTTCTGGAACTAGTTCAAAATGGATACACATTTGTTTAACTATTACATCGAATTTATTTTTGCAGTTTTCAAAGATTTATATTTGCGGTATAAGTTCGAAGACATGCAGTTTGTTATCAAATAATAGTAGCATTTTTTTGTTGTTTTTTGAAATGTAATATTTTTGTTGATACTTGCGTATTATCGCCACCGTATTGGTGACATTATATAAAACGAAGTACATGGTTGCTAATTCAACGCGTACGACACAAGCGAAATCGTTACTGCTAACTTGGCGAGTTATTTTTGACTTAGGCACTTTCGCGATAATACGTGAGTACCTTTTTGTTACACACAATAAATGTAAAAAGAATTTTGCTTTCGAAGTTAAGTGTAAAAATTTCATGAAATGAAAATAAAATAATATGTAAGATGAAGAAAGTGAAAATTTACACAACTCAGGTATCACATTTTTAAATCCCTTAAGATTTGAGTTAATACATATTTTTCTGTTAAAAATTCATATTCGATACAACAGTATCGAAAATGAATGCTATACATACTCATTTTATTGTTTTAAACTCATATTTGATACATTAACACATTCAAATATGAGTGCATTATTTACTCATTCTGTTCTTTCATTCTCAAAAATTTGATCCCGTAACTGGTTTAAAATTGAGAACGTACTTGTTGCTCAAATTGAGAATATGCGATTCTCAAATTTGAGTAAGCGTGCATCGGAGCTATTTTGAGAATGTGAAGTACTCAAAAGTGTGTGTGTGAGTAGTTTGCCCTCAGTTTTGAAAATCGTTTCTCGCAGTGTATAATTATTGATTTTGTTTTAGGTATAAATATATATGCTACTTAACTGTCAAATTTTGTGTCAATCAAAGCAGTATTTGTTGATTTTTTTTGCATTTTACATCTTCGTGCTTAACTTTTGGAAGTGAGTGTAACTCGCTGCTGTTCCACCTAAACAAGATTTTAAGTAATTCAATTTATTTATTTTGGTTATGCTACTGTCATTATCTATTGCACTTTAAAACTGACTGAAAAAATCTAACCATTGAGAACGATCACCATAAAATTTATTTATACTCAATTTTGATAATTTAACTGTTTTATTATTCTCTCTTATTATTGAGTTTATTGAAACAAAATCGTTCGATTCCCTTTTGGTATAGCTATCAATTTTATCCGATATTCTTTATTGCCAAAGAATAATTTTGTCTGAATATTCTCCGCATTAATAATTTCATTTTCCATTTCCCTAACATCACATAAATTCTCGATAGTATTATTTAAGCCTTTGAGATTGTTTTCTTTTGTCAATTAATTGTTCTTTAAACTCTTTTAAACAATTTACTTTATTTTGAGAGGTTTCAATACTCGGTTTATCTATGCGATTTTCTTAGTTATTAATTTAGTATGTAGCGGTACCATCTATATAAGCCAGTAACTACCTCCGCACCAAGGTGATCATTTTGGTGTAGTGGATAAGTTACTCGGCTTCGGATCCAAAGGTACCTGGTTCTATCCTACCGGATAAGCGCGCCACTTCAAATAACGTTACTTTACGTTTAATCCTGAATTTTTTTCAATTACTGACATATTAAACACTAAAAGGTATGCAACAATAATCAAGAAGCACAACAACGGATCAAGAAAATAGGACTTACCTCAACAACTTCACCCCTTCCCCCTCCACTTTTGTTCTGACACCAAAATGTACTGTCGACGCTACAAGCTACAATAACTACTACTCTCTAATAACAAATAACTTCTTTTACAACTCACTACTCATACCTTATTCATTACTAACTATACGTCACACCACTAACAAACTCTCTCTCTCGTCAAACACAGTGGCGTAACGTACATCCCCGTAACCCCCGCACTGTAAGGGGGGGCAAGGCTTCAAGGGGTCCCAAACCCTGGCTGATGTAGATTTTATCAAAATTCGCTTTCGATTTTTCAAAATCCAACTGTTAAGCGATTTTCCAATTGGCGATCTAACGTCATTCAAAATCAACATTTTAATTCGCTCATTCCATATCTTTGATACAATAACCAAATCAAAAAACATTTTGTTTGATGAACTGTAATCTCCGCGACGAGAGATACTTTTCTTTCGTGGTTTTTTTCAAACGTAAATTACTAACAGATAAAATAAAAGTCAGATGGAGAATCGGGGATATAATGCTGAAGATAAAGAAATTCATTACTTTTATTATTTATTATAGTATACTTTACATTAGCCAGTAGAAAGAAAAAAGACATCGTTTACTTTCTACCGAAGTTACAGGCAGAGGCGGATTAAGCTAGTTGGAGGCCCCTGGCGGTAAAAGGTTTAGGGCCCCCTGGGCTGAAGATTTGAAAAACTTAATTAGTGAAAAAATTCGCTGACCTTAAATTCTCAAAATAAAATGTATAGCTAAAAAAAATTAACGGCTAAAAAAAATTTTAACTTTATTTTAAAGAATTAAAAAACACCTTACTTAAAAGCTTAAAATTTTGCTTTACAACTTTACGTCTTGATTTTTCTTGGGAAAATTCATCGATTATTTTTGCAGTATCTCTTTGGTCCAAAACATCTTGTTCTATATATAATGAGACCATGCTATTCAGTTTGTCTTCTCCCATACTGCTTCTTAAATAATTTTTAACGCGCTTTAAAACCGAAAAAGATCTCTCACCTGATGCATTTGATATCGGTATAGTTAAAAATATTTTTAAAAGTATCTCTACATTAGGAAAAGTCGAGACCATTTCTAAATTATAGATTGGCTCATATATTACTAAACAAAATTATCGTAATACTTTAGGATTACAAACAAAAATCAACGCAATAAATATAATAACGTTTTTATTTCAATTTATTGTGTTAAGATTCTTTTAAGTATGGTAAATAATTAATGGATGTACTCAAAATCTCATTAATGTTTTGTATTTTAAATGAACTACTATCGCTTTTTATAACCGACTTAAGAAATTATTTTTGTACGAGAGGCAAATAATATTTTTTCATTTGAATAACAATGCCAATCGAAAATGTTTTAAGATTCAAGCTACGAAAACACATTTAAATATGTTAATCATCATGAAAATATTCTAAGAAACTGATAAGAGTTATTTATATTTATGTAGTAATACGAAAAATAAATAAATAAATAAATAAAATAGTAATGACGCGCAAATGCGACAAAATATTTTTTTCACTTAATTTTACGCAATGATTAAAATACCTGCACATTAAATCTTAAAAATCAAAAAACAATATGAAAATGAAAATATAGTTACCTTTTTTGTTGTTGTTTAAACACAGTTCTCCGATTTGTCTGTATAAGCGCAGGAAGCTAAAAGAAATTAGTTCGAAAGTCAAATTGACGCAAAATTTCCTCAGTTTTCTTCGAAAAGGGGTCTTTTTCTCAGGGCCATTCTGTCCTATTCTTTTCATTCGTCCTTAAGCCTGTCATAAATCTTGATCTTGCTTTTCCGGATCCTGCTTATGTCCAATGTTCCGAAATTCTTCTTTAACGCGCCCCTTCCCCCTTCTCCCAGAGAACCAACGTTGAAAACTCATCGATACTCCTTAAAAAAAAAATTTACTATAGACTTGGAGGGTGACGGAAGACTTCTGGCGCTTATGGTCCTATCTTTTCTCGGAACGGGTAACAGTTATCGAGCCCTTTCTCACCATCAATGCACATCCAGTCTTTTGGTTGTTACAGAAATAAAAGAGAACCGGTATAAATAAAATATAATATTCTCTTTCACTGGACCATCTCTGAAAAAAATTCCAATTAAGGGCCAAGCCTTCCTGTAGCAGGTAAATAACATTCTGAATGGATTTTTTCCATCCTAATAAGTGTTATCTGTATTTCACTTCAAACGATCTTTCTGTCGATCTACTTTGAATGAGAAGTTTTTCCTACATTCAAAGATTACACCACTCCTTGTCTTCTCATTATTTTGAGTAATTTTACCAGCTTTTAAACTTTTCTTATTGCGTTTCCTGAGATTCAGAATTCAAACGGAAAACTTATATCGTTTTAAGCCAGTGGCATACTATTTTATAAACGTAAAATAGATGGTAAAATGTTATCAATAGTAAAAGACCATTAATAACATTTTACGACTTTTTGCTTACACATGTAGCCCCTGTAGCTAGGAGCTTTTATTTTCGATGACGTAATATCGCCAGATGATATGTATAAATTATAGCAATGTAATGTGTGTGTGTTTTTTGTCAGAAAGTATTTTGCTTTACTTCATGCCAGTAAACTAATTTTTTTAAACCTTCTTTTTTCCATATGCTCGCGCCCCCCCCCCTCGTAGGGCTATCACGCCCCCCCCCTGGGGGGGAGAACGCCCTACAGTTTGAGAAACGCTGCTCTACAGTTTTTTTCGAAAAATTACTTACATCTATTTCATTATTTGATTCATTCATCAATTTAGAGAAATTTCAATCTCCCTTAAATATTTCGCTATTTCTGTCATGAAATAAAACTGATGCTAAATTTGCAAAATACTTCAATCCAGTGCCGGATTACTCATTAGGAGGAGTAGGCAATTGCCTATGGGTCCCGTGCTTTTAGGGGCCCACAAAAGCGTGTTCTGTTTTCTGTTAGAGCTCCAAAAACAGGCTAAGGGGCCCCAAGAACTCGACTGCCTAGGGGCCTCCATGTCGTTTACTCCGACACTGCTTCGATCTCTTTTCCCACATTCTCAAAATATATAAATACAAAAATCCAGATAACACACAATAATTCACGAACCTTCAAATATTAAATTCTTTCGAAAGAACTAAACAATGGTAGTTGTTTATAGTCTGGGATCATTATTTTAATATAAGAAATCTGGGATCAACTTTTTAAAAACTTGGAACCGAAAACATATATTAAAGACTAAAGTTCAGGAAAATATTTCTTTAAAAAAAAAAAAAACTAAAAAAAAAAAAAACTGATTTCAACCGCAATTACATGCAATATATGAGGGCAACACTAACTGCAATACGATTCAAATCATGGGTAATCATTGGGTTTGCAATATCAGTACAAGATTTTTTTGTTGCACGTTGAATTTATAACTGAAGTCTATCAGCTTGGGGCCCCTGCTGGTGCTCGGGGCTCCTGGCGGCCGCCAGCCGCTTAATCCGCCTCTGGTTACAGGGTAACTTATTGGCAACTTTAGTTCCCTCTCATGTATTTCATTTTCATTTAGCGAAGTCGTAAATAACGTACATCTGTTATGCTCTTTTCACGTGAAATACTATAATGATACTTGGAAAACGATAGAGAGCATTTAAATAATAATTCGGTCAGATTTATGAATATGCAATCAAATAAAGCATAATGAGAAACGTTTCACAAAATTGCTTTTACAACAGACATCTCTATTTTTATATTCAATGCACTTAAATTTAGGGTGTGCACCTTCACTGTAAAACATTTCTACCTCACTTTCATTATTAGAACTGTATTTGTGGAGTTAAAAAAACTTTGGTGGAGTTGAAATGAGTGGAGTTAAAAAAAACTTTGAATGTTTCTCAAAAGCGAAAAATTCGAAAGGAAAAGGAGTATAATATTTATAGTAAACTAGCTGTACCCTGCCACGCGTTGCTGTGCCTCAGTCTGGTTAAATGGGGGGGGGGGAAGAGCTGGTCTATCCAGCCAATTGTGAATCTTATATTGGGCATAATTTTCTTAACGGATAGTTGATTGATTTAATCAATATTATGATTAAATCAATATAAATAGTTTCGTACAAACACAAAATAAATATTGTAAAATATATTGAATTGATTAAGGATTACTGGAGAGAAAGATAAAAAAGGCTAAAATAATATCCAAAATATTAATTTCATATTGGTACGCTATTTGTTTTTGGCATGATTTTGAAATCACGCCAAATTGGTGTGTTGCGGCCAGTCTAATTAAAGGTACTTATGTATTATCGCAACCTATTGGTGACATTATAGGAAATGAAGCACATGATTGCCAATTCAGCGCATACAAAATTGGGATTGCCAAAGTGGCGAGTTATCTTGAACGCTGGAGATTGTGCGATAATACGTAAGTACCAAATTAAATTTAGTATTTTATATAAAAAAATATCTATATAAAATACATATCCCGAGAATAAAAATAAATTGAAAAATTAAATACAACACAGACATAAAACGAATTAAAATATCTTTATCGATGCGAAAGCATAATTTGTGAAAAAATAAGGTACTTACATATTATCGCAATCTATTGGCGACATTATATGAAACGAAGCCCATGATTGCCAATTTAGCGCGTACATCACTTGCGAAATTAGGATTGCCAATTTGGTGAGTTATTTGAACGCTGGTGATTGTTGCGATAGTACGTAAGTGCCAAAAATAATTACAATCTTCCCACCCCCTGGTTCCTCAGCAGGTATTCGAGCCATTTTGATTTGTAATTACTACAAACACTGCTTTTGCTTGTGTGTCCAGTATGATGACCTAAGTTCTATTTTATGAAAGGCAATTTTGTGTACTGAAGCCAATTGACTACACTTAAAAATGTTAAAATAAAACATACGAAATTGCAAAACAGCTCAGAGTAAACCCTGTATCAAAATTCCTTTGGGGGGGGGCATTTTTCAGATATGAGCACTGTGTTAGTGAGACTGTAGTAACACGGATTGGTGCCACTTTAACTTGGGGGCCTTGTATCATTGGTACGGCTGATACAGCGGTAGCTATGTCCCTGACAAAAGCAAACGGAACCTATTGGCGACATTATATGAAATGAAACACATGATTGCCGATTCAACTCATACAACACATGGAAGATCAGGGTTGCCAACTTGGAGAGTTATTTTGAACGTTGGTGATTGTTGCAATAATAAGTAAGTACCAAGCAAACCGTAATAACTTCGAGTATTCTGTTAACAAATTACTAATGGAAAGAAGTTACTAAGAAAGTTATAACATAAATTTAAATTTTAAAAAGTCATCGAAAACAAAAGTATGGTTTAATATTTTGATGACTGAAATTATATATCAGGAAACCTAACCTGTATTTCAATACTACCATCAAATGAAATTTAAAACATAATTTAAAAATAGAGGGGGAAAATCTTACTTATTTAAACCATCGTCAATTAATAAGTACCAAGCAAACCGTAATCTGCATTCTGTTAAAAAATAATATATATATATATATATATCAGTAAACCTAACCTGTGTTTCAATAATAACATCAAATGAAATTTAAAAAATTGTTTATCGCGCGTTAGCAATCGGAATGTTGCCAAAACTACAAAACAAAATTTGAGTTGTTAAAAGAATAATTTTAAAAAAAATGATTTATTCGAAAATTAATCCCAATTATACGTATCAAAGAACAAAAAATAAATAAATATGACAACCAATAAACATAACTATAGTAAAAATATGTAGTTATCCGGAAAAAACTATGTGTAAAGCTTGAATATTCGTATTCAGAGCGAATCGTGACATCGTATGACGTCATAACACCAAAAAATCACTTAAAAATTAAATTTAAAAAAATTTAGAGTACATTTCGAAATAAAAAGTACATAAGAACTTGACCGGAGTCAAAAGCAACGTTTTGTCAAAATTTCAGATAAATCCATGCGGAACTTTTTGAGTTATGGAAGCGTACACAAACCAACATAACATTTTTATATATATAGATGTGCAAAATTGGATAAATTTTTAATATCTGCAAGTACATAATGTTGTGCAAGTACTCGTCATAGTAATGCTATTGAAGCTGATGAACAAATCATGGAAGTGATAATTAATTCACAAGAAAAAAATACAGTTTCGGACACTTCAGCGAAAAAGGATACTCTATCTAAAGAAAATGAGACGTAAAAGATGAAAACTGAGTAAAACAGACTCGAATAGAAGTGATTTCGCGCTTTGTGTAGGTACTCCTTTAGATACAGATTTAAGGGAATAAATTTTCTTTTAGTCTGTGCATTAGTAATAGTAGTTGTGTCTTTATCTTCGTACGCGGAATGTACAGTTTTTTATTACTTTTTTCATTAAATCATTTTTGCATCATACAAAGAATTCTCTTTTTCAAGAGTTGGCAGTATTTATGCTAGAGAATATAATCGAACTTTAGATCAAGCTCTTCCCGGGATTTAGAAACAAAGCATAAGGTAAGTGATATATTTTTTCTTACGCAAGAATTTGAAACGCATTTTATTTCGTTTGTTATAAAGACAGTTTTCGTGTTTTCGTATTGTTTTCATTTAAGTTACCAGGTTGTCTTTCGACTGTTGTTAGAGAGATTTTCCATTTTAATAAATACCATAAATACTCTCTGTTAAAGGTTATTTACTTCGTTTTTTCAGACTCGGGTTGATTTTGTATTTAGTTACAAGTTTAATGTTTAAATATTTTTAGGTGATGTGTATAGGTACATTATGTTTGATTTTGTAATCCTTTGTAAGATCTGGCTTAGAGCCCAAAACCTGACCTTGCGAGGGGGAGGGCTATTATTTTCCGGAGCTATTAAATAATTCATTAATCTTTTAAAATGATTTTTATAGTTACTACTAAAACAGTGAACGCAGGCTTTTTCTACTTGATTTTTGTTGGTATCGCTACAAACCTGTTTTTATTGTAAAAGCTATGGGAAAAAAAGCGAGTTTACTTTTGTTATTCTCAAAACTTTGAATGAATTAAGTAAAATATCATTAAATTTTTTTTTCAAATTCTGGTTTTTAAATTTTTTTTTTTTCCGTTGCTTATGTACGCAGTAGTAGATGAATACAGACTTTTTCTAGTTAGTGTAAAAAATCTCTCTCTCTCTCTTTCTATATATATGTATGTGTGTGTAAGATCTGGCTTGGGCCCAAGACCTGACCTTGCGGGGGGGGGGCAATTATTTTCCATTACGCCATTCGTCATACAACCCACTCTCCACTACCAAAGATACATTTATACAACGCCGCTGTTGAAGCAGCGCCATCTATAACCTTAACACAAAGTAAGTTCATTACAGGTACATGTGCTTTACCTTTATTTTTTTAAGAAAATATAAAATTATACATTTTAAAATGAAAATGTTGTAGGTTTAGTTTATATCAATATTAGTCTCTCTTTAGTATGCTATAAATAATAATTTTATTTATATAAATAAAAACACATCTCGTACTTTATAAATATGCATCATAATTTACATAGAATTGTTTTCATTACTGAATAAACGCGTTGAAAGTTTGGGGTGTTCTCTACTCACCGCGACCAACGACGGGGAAAAACAAGCGTCAGTGATCTCGGGTTAAACAAAAAATTCAAAACCAGACATAAGAAAAACTTGTTTAGCTACTTATATACATCTAATCCCCCCCCCCAAATGACAATATGCATATGTGCAGTACTTATTTTCAGTTGACCTATCTTTGTTTGACGTATGAGTATTGACAAATCTAATTATTTATAATCACTGATGCTTTAATAACAGGAGATATCGTTGTGTCAGCATCATAATTATTACTAAATCTTTTTTACAAACAACAGCCCATATGTCCAGGAGCTTCTCTGCATTTAAACACTCGACTAATTCTGGAAGCGACGTAAATGATTTACTTTTTTCGAATTCTTCTTTGGAAATAATGCTTTCTAGGATTGTAAATATACTATTGTTTGCTATCCCGAGTTCCAAGAAGTAATTTTATACTGGTTAGTTTGTGAACTGGAGTTTGAAACATCAACATTGGAGTGTGGGAGAGGGGGCCAATGTGATGTTCAGTGACGAGTATCGGTTTAGTCTGAGTAGTGATTCTCGGCGGGTAACGATATGGAGAGAACGTGGAACACGTTTTGAACCAAGAAACAATAACAGAAAGACATCATTTTCGTTCAAGAGGAGTAATGGTATGGGCAGGCATCATGATGGACAGCCGCACAGACCTCCATTTCTTTGACATAGGGTCTGTGACTGCTCAAAGATACAGAGACGAAGTTTTAGAGCCTTACGTTCGCTTGTTTCGAGGTGCTGTCGGCCCTGACTTCATATTCATGGATGATAATGCGCCATGTCACCGAACGGTGCTGATTGATGACTTCCTTGAAACGGAAAACATCCAGCGCATGTCGTGGCCTGAGAACTCCCCTGATTTAAATCCTATCGAGCATGTATGGGATATGCTCGGGAGACAAATTGCAGCCCTTTCGCACCCACCAGGCTCAGTTACAGAACTGAAGAGAGCTTTCCAAGAAGCTTGGAACCGTTTGAGCCCATAACTCATTCATCATCTCATAGCAAGTATGGTAAATCGCTGTGCAGCGTGCCTGGCTGTCAGAGGTGACCACACGCCTTATTAAACTGCAGCATCAGTATTTTATATACTGTTTTCTTTAAAGTGTGAATCCTTGCTATGCTCAGTTTTCTTTCAAACTGCTACTTTGGATAATAAAATAAATTATTAACATTCTTTTGATTTGCTTCCTTATTTTATAACCATTTTACACTCGCATATCACGTTTCCCGCCATTCTGATTTACAGTGCCTTCTTTATTCACATAATTATCAATTATGCTTCACTTTTGGACACCAGTGTACTTGGTACCACTACTTTAACAGGTGTCAAGAAAGGGGAAGTGTGTTATCAAACCTCGAATTCCAATTATCCCTCACCCCTGACCTACCGTTTCAATTCAAACGAGATCAATTTCCAATCAAACTCAGTTTTACTATTACTATTAATAAAACGCAAGGGCAAACATTGCAGGTAGCAGTAGTGCATTTGGAAAAACCGTGCTTTTTTTGCAGGGCCGACTATATGTAGCCTATTCGCGTGTCCAATGCCCGAAATCTTCACATATTTGCACGAAGAAAATATAAAATAGTATTCAGTAGTATCGTAGAATATTCTGTTTTGAGCTCCTTTAAAGAGAAATTATTTAAGCGAAAACTTCTTTAGCGGAGTTGGGTACTTTTTGGTAGGGGGGTTCGCGTCAACGACATGCTCTGACTGGCGCAAGCGCAGTTAGCTTTAGACACTTTTTGGATGGGTGAAATCTCGTGCGTTCGCGTCACCGACATGCTTATAGCAGTTTTTCTGTAGCTATACAGCTGACGTAGTATAGTGCTGAGTTTATCTTATAAGTGAAATTGAATGGATTGAGTGAAAAGTTCAATGTGTATATACTGTGCATTGTTAAAATAGTGTTTTTGTTTGATTATTATTTGAATCGTTTAATTGAAGAATCATTGTGTGCAGTTTAATAGTGAGTACTAAATAAATATACTAATATTTGAAAGAAAAAAAATAAACAGAAAATTATTTTAAATACTCGCATTTATTTTGGCGTTTGAACATTTCATGTTACTTAAAATTATTTTAAATCTTCGTATTTATTCTGGCATTTGAAAATTTTGTATTATTTATTCTCTAATATTTAACCTCTGCAATGCATCACGCAATCCGGATTAGTATTTCACAGTGCCTTAGACGTTTTCTTACTAACGTGGTAAAACATACTTCTAGTTGTTCAATCCTATTTTTATCGTGGATTTTGAAATTAAAGATTTTGTAAAATCTAATAATAATTCAAGATTAATGTGTTGAAGTTTAATATATGGTTATTAATGCAAATAAACATCCTAAAAGATCAACAAGTCATCGAGAGGATCTAACGTTAGAATTGAAAAGGTTTCAAAACAATACACTACAAACGGTCACCAAAACTTTTCTAGAATTCATCTCCAACAAGAAAGGATTAACGATATTTTCATTCAACTGTCAGTTTGCATGCACATGCAGCTGACCCAAAAAATGATGCTATCGTAAAAAAGTCAAATGTTCTGCTTTTGTCAGAAATTTGTATGAAAAACGAAGAACCACTTCATATTCCGAATTTCAACTTTGTTGTAAGTTATAAAAGACACGAAGTTCTAGCGCCAGGCTTAGCTATTTATCACAATACTCAAGATATGTCACACTTCATTACTTCACATATGGACATGCATACTAAATTCACTAGAAGCATTGGTGTTAATGTTTCTAATATAGGCGAAATATGTGTTGCTCGTTGCGATTCCGAGAATGGGCAATACCATATTAATGGTTGCCACAGATACAACAATTTTTATTCGAAAATTTGATGATATATACAAAAGAAGGTACTGAAATACTCAAAAAAGATTTGGCGAAAAATATGATGATGCATCCATGATTTAAAGTGGAAACTTCAATATTAACTTTGCAGATGATAAAAATCTACCACTAATTGAATTTCTAAATGAAACACTTTAAATATATCCAATGATCGAAAACTCAGTACTACAAAATATAAAACGACGATCGATGCGGTTTTTAAGCGATACTTAGATAAATTTGAATCAAACATTTTCCTTTCTTTCTTTAGTTACCATAAGCCCATTGAAAATTTTTTAGAACAAAATGAAATAATTGAAAGTACAAAAAGTCTAAGTATTGTTGAAATTAATGATGACAATGATGCAAACAATTAAAATAATGTTAAAAATCAAGTACATTGAAATTTAAGTAAATACAAATACTATCCATAAATAATATGATTGTATATTAATTGTTATTTCAATTGAATTGTACTCATATTTTGTCATGATCTTATACACTTCGTAATATATTTGAATAATAAAAAAACCATATAAACATGAATATAATTGTTGCTCGGAGTGTCAATAGATGTGAAAATCAGATTTAAGTTGATAATTTTAATTCAAACATTATGAAATTTCAAATTTGAATACTAAAAGTTCTAAGTTTTCACTTTCATCGTCAGTCTCTATAACTGAGCTCTTTTAAAGAGAAATTATTTATTAAACGTAGATGCTTTCAACTTTTTAAAACAATAATAGTTTGTTACTGAATTTTTGTAGTTAATTATTATAATAAAGTATGCTTTCAGGTTTTTAAACTAAGCTTAGTTTTTAAATTTTAACGGCCCAGTCAAGCAATAAAATTTTTCAAATTATTTTATTTACTTTCTAATGCTTATGACAGTTATTTAAAGACATAACCCGAGCGAAGCCGCCAGTAAAAGCTAGTATACAATAAATATTTCTTCATGTAAAGCAGGATTGACCTACCCGAGGAACGCACAGCAGAGTTGCAACAGTGGCTCGCGATAACTTATTAAAAATTAAACAATTTGAAAAAATAATTAACAATTCCTTTATAACTTTATTGAAATGCGGTTGTCTCAGATACACACAAAACGCCGCAAAATTTATTATAAATACATGGAATTAAATAATACTAAATTTTCATGAAAAAAGAATACTTCATTCTTGAGTGCATTGAGTTTCCAAAGAAAAATTCAATCACGAAATTTGGAATTTTGATCAGAGTGTTTTTAAATATATGAAGGAAAATGATGGAACTACTCAAAAATGAAGATTGGTTATGAGATTTAGCTTTCCTTTTCGATGTTTTGGGACATTCAAATAATTTAAGATTACACGGAAAAGATTGTATTTTTCCTATTGAATTTGGTTATATATCTTCTTTTGTGAATAAACTTTTGCTTTTCTTTTATCTCGATTTTGGAGAAAATAGAATAACATTTCACAATAATGTCCCAAAGGTAATAATTTCCCTAAGCTATGATACATTTAAAAATTGAAAATCCATTTTGCAGGAACCAATCAGTGCTAATTTTGATGATTTCCAAGATAAAAAAAAATGAGCTTCTCACAAAACCTTTTTCAATCTCTGCAGGACATTGGTTGTCGAAATCCAAATCGAAGTCATTGACAAAAAGCACATACTACACTGAAAAACAAACATAAAGAACATTTCAAAAGCAAATGATTCGAATTATGTTGAAAATTTGTACCAACAAGCAATTTTCCAAATTTACACAATTTGACTGACAAATATTGTACTTTTGAAACATCATGTTTTTTGAACATTTTTTTAAAAAAAATATTATAAACAGAAAAGATAAAAAAAAATCGCGCAAAATGAACTGATACTGTACCTAAATCCATCTACTTTTGTTGGCATCTTAAAGAACTAATCTCAGTACAGATGTTTTGCTAAAAAAAACAACTACAAACTCAAAAGTTAAATCTAGTAAATACTGACTGTTTAATAATTTAGAATGAAATGTAATAAGTTACTAATTTTTTACCCTAAATGATTTATAGTATGAAAAGTTCATTAACAAAAACAAAATTTCGAACTTGTGTCTTATGTCCTGTTATCTTTCACTTTCCATTACTTAAGGTTTGCAAGAAAAATGTACTATATGCATAATAATTCTATAAATTTTCCATTTTTGTTGTTGAAAAAGTTTAGTGTTATGCATAATGTTTTTTTTTTAAATCGGATAGTAGCATTTTTCTGATTTAGGTTGGCTACCCCTAATGTAAAGCAAAAAAAAAAAAAATGTATTTTTATTCCTCAAAATGAACACATCCTTCATGTAAAGCAATATTTATTTTTATTTTTCAAAATAAACACATTTATCATAAAAATTACTAGGCAATCTATTACAATACAACATTAAAGTAAAATTGGCATGATAAACAGTAAGCATGGTCTTCTAGGATTAAGTTAATAAATGCAGTAATATATTAAATGGTTCTAAATTATTGTACAGTTTATTTTTTCACATATCTGGTTCTTTTTTTACTTTCAATGTGAAAATAACATTTTTAAGTGATGCATATAATAAAAAAAAATCTGAAATTTTCACAAATATAAAGCTTATGAATTTAGTCAGGCATAAGTATTATTTTTAAATTCATCTATCTCATAAAGAGTTATACCATTATACAAAAAAAAAAAAAAAACGACTCAGGTTTTTGTTTTGCATTAGTATGCAAACTTTTTTATTACAATATCACTTTGTCAGCAAGCATTTGTAGCATATTTTACAAACATGAAGTCTTTCTTTGGTATGAATAAGTAAATATGTTTTCAATTTATCACTTCAAAAGAAAGCTTTGTTGCATATTTAACAAATATGGGGCTTTTCCCTGGCATGAACATTCAAATGCTTTATTAATGTATCTTTTCGTGAGAAATCCTTGTTGCATATTTCCCAAACATGAGACCTTTCCTTAGTATGAATAAGTAAGTGTGATTCCAAATTAGCTTTTTGGGAGAAAGCTTGGTTGCATATTTCACAAACATGAGGTTTTTCCTTAGTGTGAATAGGTAAATGTTTTATCAAATTACCACTTTGAGAGAAAACTTTGTTGCATATTTCACAAACTTGTTTCATATTGAGGTTTTTCCTTAGTATGATTAAGTAAATGTGTTTTCAAATTACCTTTTTCAGCGAAAGCCTTGCTGCTTATTTCACATTCATGAAGCTTTTTCTTGGTGTGACAGTGCAAATGTCTTTTTAAGTGACTACTTTGTGAGAAAGATTTGCTGCATATTTCACAGGCTTTTCCTTGGTGTGAATACGCAAATGCCTTTTTAATGCATCACTTCGTGAGAAAGACCTACTGCATATTTCACAAACATGAGGCAATTCCTTTGTGTGAACTCGCAAATGTCTTTTTAAATCACCAATCCGAGAGAAAGCCTCGCTACATATTTCACAAATATGAGGCTTTTCATGAGTGTGAACATGCAAATGTCTTTTTAAATCACTTATTTGAGAGAACGCCTTGTAGCATATTTCACAAACATGAGGCTTTTCCTGAGTGTGAACACTCAAATGCCTTTTTAATTGATCACTTCGTGAGAAATCTTTGTTACACATTCCACAAACATGAGGTTTTTTCTCTATATGAACAAGTAAATGTTTTCTTAAATTATCTCTTCCTGAGAAAGCCTTTCCGCATATTTCACAAACATAATGCTTTTTGTTTGCAAGAATAGGCAGATTATGCTTTAAATTATCATTCTGAGCATGAGCCATTTTGCTTTTTAAATGTTAAAATTTTAGTTTAATACACAGCAAAGAATTGCTGTCTTATAATTATATTACTTTGTATAAGAAACTGATTTCTCTTTAATGCAATATTAAAATTAGAACTTTTTTATTTTGGATAAGTTGTGCACAAAATTAGATGTAGTTGGATATCAGAATGAGGATGGTATTTCTTTTTTCAGGTTGCAAAAGGGATTAATCAGCATTTACTAAAAATTAAAACCTAAAAAACATTCAATGAAAATTTAATAAATTGCATTCAAGAGGAGCTTTACAATTAAGAATAATACTTATACTTTAGCATAAATAAAGCAAGAGAAAATTTTGAACGAAAAACTATGGTGGAAGGTTAACAACTTTGTGAATAATTCAAAAGGAGCACATACCTTATTTTGATATATAACACAACAAACACAAATATGTGAAATAGCTGCATATAGAAAATTTAAAATTTTAAAGAGTTTTAATATTCAAGAACTTCATTGGTCAATTTTTATAAAACAAAATTAATTGGACCAATGTGTAAAACCTGTTCATTCAAATAAAAACAAATTAATAACTTTATGCACAATGTTGAAATTTTTTTTCTTTAACTAATCAAGTATCGTCTTCAATATATTGTTTTGTATCAGTTCAAATAACAATTTAAAACCTGCAATTTTGAAATAGTTCTCTAAAATGTCTCTTTAAGCATGAGTACTATCAATAATTCCATGAAGGTCATTGAACATATGTATCAGATTCTGAAAAAAAAAACATTAATGTTAAAATTTTTCATATTGAATAATATTAAATCTCTTATTGAATGTAAATGAATGTTTAAAAGAGGTTAATTGAGTACAGAAGTATCAGAAATTTTCAAACAGTGTAAAAGGACGTGGTGAAGCTAATAAGTGTACTTGCATTCTTTTTATTCTGTATGAAAATAAGAATCAAATGTGATGAAGGTTGGTTGGCTTGAATTTTTAGCACTGAAACCTCTAGGGACATACTGTGATAAACACATGTTTAATTCCAATAAAAAAATTAAGATAAAATAAATCTTAACTTTCTTTTGGTCTTGACAATCCATTTATTTAAAATTAAACATAAGCAAAAGAACAAAAGTCACACAAAAAATTAAAAATTTGTGTTTGAGATTTTCTTGATCCAAGACAATCAGTGTTAAAGTGTAAGATTTGAGACAGAAGTAAAAGTGAGATAATCATTTAAAAGATGTATTAATAATAAGTGATGAAAACCTATAATTACACTAGGAAAATCTAACTTCATTGAAAGAGTATTTATCAACATCACATCCTAGAGCTATTAACAGAAAACCTTGTAATTCGGAAGCGAGGTCTAGTGACAAAGGCGACATCAGGGTCATTTCTCAAAAAAGGATGACTGTGTTTAATTCTCATGTTCCAAAACTCCCAAACCTGTCAAAATAATATTGGGCATGGGGGTCAAGTTCCATGATCAAGAACTCATGGCCATTGAATTATCAGTTTGAGTTCTGGTGCCACTCAACCCCCCCCCCCCAATAAGGCAGTTGATGTATACTCTATTTGTTGTGGCTCAAAGTCCTCCCATTTGTGTGTTCGGAAAGTTTGCAGAGTGGGTGGCTATGTCAGATGTCGTCTTTGTCACTTGTTGAGACCTAAAATTTCAAAGAGTGCCCGTTATAGTCCTCATGTAGCTTTAGAATGACACATTAATAAAAATTCCAGTCTAATCAATGCTCCTAAGCTTCTTGACTATTTGATTTACTTGTAAATACTTATACAAACTTTAAATATCATCAGACTAAAAGAATCAGCCCATATATTAACCTAATTTTTCTCCTTTTTTTTATAATGTAAATATTAGAACTGATCAAAATGTAGTTGTGAACTTAAAACAATATTAAGAGTATAAAAACTTCTTTTAAAGATGAAAATAGGAAATAGGTTTGAATTGGATCAGTAATTTTGATGCTCAAATGGGGTTAATCTAATTGTCTGAATTTCACACTGCTTCATACAAAATGATATTTTATGAGGAACACTTTATTATTGATTAGGGGTGAACCTCATATTAACTTGCAAAAAAATTAAACGACAAGCTATTTGAAAAATTCAAATTTTTTTTCAATGCTGCTGATGTTTATAAAACTGTACAAAAGCACAGAAGGAAGGATAATGAATCCTTTTTTGGAGTATTTTTACTTCAAGTTTCATATAGCAAAGTGAAATTGACAGGCAAGCTTGCAGTGCTATAGTTGAATTCAAAACTAAATATCAAGCTTTGGCCACATTAAAAAAAGAAAATCAACTCAAGTCTTTTACAATTGCTTAACAGCTAATATTACTAATTAAGGGGGACATCTATAAATAGCTTCCAAAACCTGTGCAGAAAGATCTAAGAATATAAGTAAAATTTTTAAAATCTACCCTATCTTTCAGAATATAAGTGAAGTATGTTTTCTTCAAGAAATACCAAAATTGAATAACCATATACAAACTCAACTGAAAGAAAAAAATCCTGTAATTATCAAATGAGTCACCATGAGAGTGCAAATGTTGCTAAGTGGCTAAAATGGGTGGAATATTGATGTTAATGAAATTCGTTGAGAAAATTGATGTTACTAGAAATTTAAAAACACAGATATTCTTTTCAATGATTAAATTAATGTGTATCATAGGTTAAAAGATAAATATGTCAAAATAGGCATCCCTTGAATTAACTACTAAATAAAGAAATAACATGGAAATGGACTAATAAATGACAAGAAGTAATACACCTTTAAAACATACTCTATTTTGTAAAAGCAGATATTGAAATTTTTTCAGCCACAAATAAATGTCACATTTTTGTGGACGGAAGATTAACTGGTTTTTCGAGCAATTTTGAAGCAACCAGATGACAGTGCTATCTTAACTTAGTAGCATTCCACTCACACTCATTAAAAGATCATGAGCAAGTTTGGGTATCTCAGAACACATGAGTATCTTTAAATAAATTTCACCATTATCTTTTCTGACATAAACAAACCATACATACATGCCACATAAAAAAAGAAATTTGTATTTAAGAGAAAAGGTTAAAAATGACATGTCTGATCATTTGTAGATAGAATAAAATAAGAGGTTTAGAAAAGAAACAATTTAACAGGGAAACATATCAAAATGAATATTCTTTAATTCAAAATAAATTACTTTACATGTAATGTAATGTAAATAAAAACAATAATAACAAAATTCAACTTCAGATACAACTGATGTTGATAACACATTTTATCATACTCAGTTCCACCTTAACATGGCATTGCAAGGAAGGGTACAATGACCAAATCACACTGTTGGTCGGTTACATTAGGAGAAGGGGTGACTATAACAAATGAAATTCACCAAATTTAGCAAAGAAAGAAGCAATAAACTTACTAATTCAATGGATATTACATTTTCTTCAAACCCAAGATGGCTGGAACATTTGAAAAAAAAAACAACATAATACCAAAAAATACTCCTGAAAACTCAATTTTGTTTTTAAAAAAATAAGAAAATTGTGTTAAATATCATTAAGTTCATATAAATGTATTTGTTTCATTGATTTTTATAAAATACAAGCATATATACATATCAACCTTAATAAAATATAGTCCAATAAACTTAATTTTGCTCTATATAGGTTTTTTTGCAACCTCTTTAAACACGAAAAAATAATTCACTTCCCACAGCTTTGTGTTAAATGATTTTCACTGTGCATTATGATTTAGAAACACATGCTACTTTGAGCAAATTTAATTTAATTCTCTGCATTTAGACTGAGGTTTCTTCTTTCCTTCGACTTAACTTTTATTTGACAGGCTATGAGAGTGTTGCCTGCCAGAAAGTGTTTAAAATGTCAAAGAAACAGCAAGAACAAAGATAATAACACAAGATAGTAGAACAGTATGTATAAAAGACTGCAGAGTGAATGGCGTTGAGTTAGGGAGGAAACATAACATGTTCCCCAGGAAAGATATCTCAAAAATTAGTTTTCAGCTAAACTGGAAATCTATTGTTTCAATTGTATTTATTCTCTTGTACTAAAGAATTAATGCTTTTAAGATATGATTAACTTGAAATATGTCCTTAAAATCACAATTTCAAAACATGACATTTTTTTTTACAAATTTCACAAACACACATGTATTTGGTTTATTTTTAATTCTAAAACAATACAGAACTATTTTCCAAGCAAACACATTTTCTAGCTTTCCTAATATAGCCAAATTAAGGTGGAATGAAGTATAAATTGCAACAGATAGAGTGTGGGTGGGTAGGGGATTAATTACCATGCTTCAACTAAGAAATATTGAACTTTATCCATCATCATACCAGATTTATATGGGAGTTTGCATGAAAACCAATTATTACAGAAGTTTACATTAGTTTTGTAATCCTGATTTTTTAAAATTCAGGTACCTAAAAGTATTTTAAACAATATAAATAAGGCTTTAATATTTTCTCACTATAAAAATATATCTAATAAATACAGTCTATATTTATAGAATTTAATAATAGAAAAACTGTATTTCTTAATGATAGAAACTAAGGATAAGGTTAAGAGGTTGAGCCAGATAATATCACATGTTTAAAATGAAAAATTTAATAAATCTTCTAGAAATGTACCATGATCCAAACATTTAAGACAAGTAAGTCAAGAATAAAGTAATATTCTTGTTTCTCAATTGACAACAATACCCACCAGCATATTTAATGTATTGTACATTACATTTTCTAAATCCTTTAAAGGAAAATATTCCCTATCTGGTTGAAAATGCTAAGAAAATAGGGGTTCAGAAAACAAAATTATATCATAAAAGTTACAAATACTTTAATTCACTAATGTAGAGCAGAGGTTCCCAAACTTTTTATCTTGAAAACCCTTTGCCTTGTTTTCCGGTTTTAGGTAGACCCCACCTTACCTAATGATCAATTTCAGCAAATTCTTCAAAAATTCCTTTTTGACAGCTAATACAGAATTACTTACTTAAAAAGACTTAAATTTCTAACTATAGGGAAGGCAAATGTTTAAGATGCAAGGAACACATTAATTAATACATAAAATAACTGTTACAGAAGACATCTAATCAGCAAATAAATGTCTTTAATGGGAGAAATGAATCCGTTGCTTCAATAATAAATTTTCCACAAGTGGCAGCATTCTTATCAGGTTTAACCCTAAATCTATTCCATTTGCAGTGTCCAGTCCTTTTCTTTATTTTGGAAATTGGTAACTGAACTGAAACTGCTTCCCACTGAGAAAAGCAATTAAAAACTTTCTCAAAATACTCCATAATTTGTGATAAATAACAGGTATATCTTTTTAAAGTGAAAATTGCTGACATCCATATTATATTCTAAGCTCTACCTTAAGATTTCCATTGGTTCCTAAAAAAATCAATTCCTTTTGTACAATGACATTTGTTTCTTTTTTTTTTTTTCTTTCTTCAATTTGGACCATAAGGATTCATTGCCTACTGTTGTAATACCATAGACAAAGCATTCTCTAACCTAATTTCAAAATCTGAATTAAGGGCATTTTAATGTTGACTTAAGTTAAAGCATCCTTTTCCTGGCAGATCGCCTGTGTTCAATTGAGAAACTGGGAAAAAATTCAAGACAACCAATATTATACTTCTTTAGCTTAATTCTGTAAAGAAATGCTGGTCCTTGTTTTAATAAAATTCTCTTGCTGTCACTTTATAACTGCAAATAAACCTCATTAAATTTAGAAAATAAATCTGTTGAATAAGGGAATTCTGGTTTCCCATTTGATGTGAAATTTTCTTTTAAAATTAAAGTGACGATCTGGTGTAATGAAAGCCACTATCGTAGACATCTATTTATACCACATGGACCCCCAAATATTTTTTTTGCAGACATGGACCTGTGGCTGCATTAACTGAAGGGAACTAATTTAATTGTTAATTTCTATGTTTTCGTTTGAAAATACTTATGAGCATTCTATATCACTTACCTCTTCAGTAAAACATCGTGTTACAATCTATTTCATATGTTTTATCTAGTAACAAGCAACATTAAAGTTCATTTACTATTTGATGATTTGTAGAACATTGTTTAAACAATAAGCAATATTCTGAACATGCATTATAGAAATTTAATGTCTTTCTCCAACTCATATTACTTTTATCAAAGACCACTATGGGAATCACTAATATAGAGTTAAGTTCTAATGATTGAAATACAAAGAAACTTTCTTGGCCATTTAGTAGTACCTATAAAATTTTCTGAATTTTTATATCAATTAAGCTATAAGTAAAACAAATACTTCCACTACAGAAAATAGAGATATTTCATTTTTCAAAATTATGTAAATATCATGCATCTGAAACTTTAAAACAAAGTCATGAATAAGTCATACATCTTTTATTTTTAAAGTATCGTTATGGTGCATTGTCATTGTATTGCAGATAGTACTCTCAATTCATATTTGTCACTATTGAAATAATGGTACTTACATATTAGCATCGTCACAGCCAAAATTGCACCATTAAAGAGCTTTTCTTCAAATAAAACACATAAGAATGTTTGTTGTTTTGATAACAAGGCACAATTTGCGTCGCATAAATTTTGATGTGATGAGGATAAAATACATAAGTACCAAACAAACAATAACATTTTAATTTCAAGGCTGATGGACAACATTTTTCAACTTAGCCAATTTTTACAACAATGGTTGCATGAAGCTCAATAAGTTTTTTTTGTTTGTTTTTTTGTCATACATAGCTACTAAATGTGTAATTTTAGAGATTCAAACATGTATATATATACTCTGGTAAAATAGTAATAGTACATTATAAGTTAGTCTTGCTTGTGAGTAACTGAAATATAATATAGATATGTATGACTTTATATGTGGATATATATACAAGTTATAATCTCGCTTAATATTACTTGAAATTTTAATAATACATATTACTTCTGTGCTTCTTAATTAGAGGTATCATATTTAGAGGTATCATCAGTCTGAATTTATTTCTTATATTAAAATGATTAAATCCTACATTTTCATTTACATATTTCTAGAAAAAATAAATAACTATAACTCTCACTTTCCCAGTGACTGGTGGAGCCCGTTTTTCCTTACCTAAGCAGTTTAATAAAACTATTACTTTCCATTCTTTAACCATATGATTATCATTTACTTATTATTTTTTCCCATTCTATTTCTCAAGAGAAATGTGGATTATTCTGTCTATTTCATTGATCTGTACTTGCAGTCAAAGACTGAATAATGCTTGCAATATCTTATGTTTAAAGTATGTTAATAAATTTGTTATGCTACTGGACTATTTGTATGATTTTTCAAGGCACAACATTCAAAATAATTCATTTATAAAAAAAATTAAATGTCTAGCAGTAATATATTATGAATAAATGCAATTTACACCAAATGTATAAAATAGCACAGAAAAAAAACTTTAATGTAAGGATAAGCAGTGTTAAAATAAAAATTAAGCAATCAATGTTTCATTATACTTTTTCAAAGACAGAGTTTTCTAAGTGTAGCTAAATAATAATAAATATACCTATTGTATTTTTAAGTTAACTTTTTGAAAAACTAACAAGCATGTAAATTACCGTAATTTCGCACGTATAGTCCGCAGACACGATTTTATATAAAAAAAATTTCAAAAATCGTCAGATAGTCCGCACCACCGGATAGTCCGCGGACTATACGTCCGAAATTACGTTATTTTAATACGGCAATATTAATGTATTTTAGAAACAAAAAACTAAGTATAAATAGAAAAAAAGTACTTCCTTACTAATATACCTTCAGAAATAAAACACTAAATACAAATAAAAAACAGTGCTTACTAATTAATCATATATTAATTAATCACACATTCTACTACATTAACGAAAACCTTCAAAGTCCGATTCATCGGTATCAGAATTAAACAGTTCTAATATATTTTCGGGAAGAGTGTCCGAAAGATCATTTTCAGCATCACTATCTTCACTGTCAGTGATTTCCTCGCTTTCACTAACAATCCCGGCTTTTATAAATCCCGATCAGATGGTGGACACTTTAACAATTTTCCAGGATTTATCGACACATTCGACAACTTCAGTGTATGAAGCGCATCTCATATTTCCTCCTTTTGTACAAGTATGTAAACCTTCCGACATCCAGTTCTCCCAGCAAGCACGTTCGTGGGACTTGAAACTTCTGTTCACGCTAATATCCAGAGATTGCAGGATTTTTATTAAACCTCCTGGAATAACGCTAAGTTCAGCACCGATGTTTTTTTTTTTTTTAGCTTCCGCCTTTACACTGTCTTTTATGTGTGCCCTCATGGAATCCATAATTAGTACTCCTTTGGAATTGAAAAAAGGCACCTTCTCTCTTCTTCCAAACTTCTTGAAACCAATCGAGCATAATGTCCTCGTAGCACCAACCCTTTTCATTGCACCGTATTATGACGCTTCGAGGAAAATTTTCCTTGGGAATTGTTTTTCTCTTAAAGATTAAGAGCGGCTTCAACTTTGTGCCGTCAGCACAGCAGGCGAGCATCACTGTGAAATGGGTCTTTTCTTGACCAGTTGTTGTTATTGATAAAACTCATTCATTCTGCACTATGCTCTATGGTTTACTATCGATACATGCGAATGTTTTCTCGGAATCTCACGCTTTTTTTTATATTTGATCATCGGCAGTTCACGACAGTGTTTTTTAAATTTCGACGATTTTAACCCTGAACAACCAGCGTATTATCCGCACTGGTGGATAGTCCGCAGCTTCAAAAATTCGCATTTTAAACACAGATAGTCCGCGGACTATACGCGCGAAATTACGGATGTGTGCGAGTTAACTAAGGTAACATGCAAAACAATTTCTTCGTAAATATTTAAAATTTTAATAAAGTTATCTATTTTGAACAAACATGATTAACAAAAGTACAGAAACATTATAGATCCAAAAGTAATCAATAAAAACGTTCAGTGAACTGAGTATTAAAATTAAAATTTAAAAAAAAGTTACCATTGATATTTCTTTCGGTAAAACAGCATAATCATAGCAAGATAGTTATAACCACTTCAACACAATTAGTTTGAACTACATGAAAGTGCAAAACATAAATCTGGGTGATGTAAAATAGAGAGCACTTTCTGAGTTGCTCTCGCCTGGCAATTTCTCTGCGGTATGGTCAAAGAAAAAGAGCTGGCTTATTATTGGTAGATGTGCAATGAATTTCCTTTTCTAAGTTGCCTCGTTTGGCGTTTTAGCATTTTTCTATGCCGCAGTGATTCATTGAAATATAAAATTTTCTCAATTTAGGATTATTTCAGATTGTTTTTCAGATAATTTTTTCTTCCATATCTTGAGTGTAATAGTTTAATTCTGTTGTGCACCCCTAATTTTCTTTACAAAAATAATTATTATTTCTAACTTTTTTTCATTCACCTAAAATCTAGATATTTTTCATGGATTTAATTTTGTAGAAGAAACGTATGTTTGAACTAAGTAAATGAGGAATAAAAATACAAATAAAAAAATTTATAATCCATTACTGTAATTAATAAAACTTTGAAGATGAATTATATAAATTGATTTAAATCCTTGTGTAAAGAAGTCAATTATATAAATAAGAAAAAAATTATGTTTTTTTTTAAATATATATTTTGTTGGTAATATTAATGTACATTTTAAAAGTGTATGAATTCGTACTTTTATCTTCTGTAATTAGGTGATTTGTTTTTTATGTGTGAAAGACTTAT
The DNA here is from genome assembly GCA_019973975.1 of Trichonephila clavata. Classification (NCBI taxonomy): domain Eukaryota; kingdom Metazoa; phylum Arthropoda; class Arachnida; order Araneae; family Nephilidae; genus Trichonephila; species Trichonephila clavata. Next base: position 109,549 of record BMAO01037303.1, read on the forward strand.
TTATTCACATTTTAAACTAATTCGTCCAATAATATACTTCATTTTCAACACGCTTTTATAAGTTTTATTTGTATGTAACAAAATCTTAAACTCAATTTTCAAGATTTTTTGTTGAAAAATACGTGTTGTTGTTGTTGCTTATGCCACCTGATCGACAGTAACATCAGATCAAGGTCCACGAAATTCATCGCGGCGAAGGGCTAGAATTTTACGCCTGTCGTTTAGCCTAAGCTTTGAGCCCCCAAGAGGGTGACAGTGCGATTTTGCTCACGCAACACGATAGATGGCGACACCATTCGGACCCACATATTTATCGAGCACCTTCTCCGATTTGTACTCGGCGGGCATTTGGTGGCATCGGGCATCGAACCCAGGCCTTCCGGTCTGGGGTCCGATGCTCTAACCACTAGGCTACCCACGGCCCAAAAATACGTTGAATTTACTATTGTTTTTTTCTCTCCCTTTTTAATGATAACAAAATTGCGAAAATTTCTTTTCTCTTGCGATCCATACTTAATAAGTCAGAATCAACTTTTAGAGTGATTTTCAACTACAATCTTCAATGTCACATAATGAGCAGAAATCCACCGCTCGTACGTAAAAGCTTTGATGTGAATCGAACAACGGAAACATCTCTCCTTTCTCTTTTGATCGCGACGCGTGAACGCCTTGGTTTGAATGAGCCTTTAGTTTTTAAAACTCTCGGGGATCTTTTTCTAGGCCATAAATCCATCTAAGATTAGGCCTGCCCTTTCTTCGCATACCAATTGGTTGGGCATCGAATACTTTTTTTAGTGGTGCGGTCTTCGTCCATTCTGACAGCGTGACTTGCCCTTAATTCTTTGTATTTTGATGAAGTTAACGATATCAAATTCTCTTTATGTTTGATAGAGCTCGAAATTTGTTCTTCTTCACCACGTTCCTTTTTCCTGAGTTCCTCCAAAAGTAAATCTTATCTTCCTTTCATAGATGCTGGGAAGTTTTCAAATACGGGGGCTTTTTAACGCTTCAAAATACGCCAAGCAGCACGAGTATCATTCAAATGTTGCTGCCCGTCAGTTGGATCTCCTTACGTCTGACTTCGTCACTAAGTTAGAGTAAAAGAGTTAGAAATTGTGGGCTTCCACCACAGCAAAGAGTACGAAATACAGTTACACCTCTTAAATAGAATACATTAAAAAAAGAATTTTTAATGCTTGTTTTCGGCTTATTTCAGGTTAGAAATTTTAGACCAGTCTTTGAACAAAATTTTTATTGTAGTTGAAAATATTAAGATATAAGAAATTTGTTTGTATATTATCGGAAAACAGTTCCTTTACACCAGGGCTTCCCAAACTTTCACCATTGGCGACCCAACTTTCAATCATAATTTTTATCGCGCCCTCCTTGTATAATAATAATGTATTGAATGCAATATTAATGCTCTTTGGTGCTAAAATACAATATGATCTTAATTATAAACCGTACACATTATAAAGATAAGTATTAAATTATTGTATAAGTCTTTTAAGTAATATATATTTTAAGCAAATTACTTTTAAGCAATAGGATTATTACGTGTTATTTTTCCTTTCTCTAATTTTTAAATTGGAACACATTGGGAAATGATATTTATTTAAAGAGAGATAGATTTATTCCCTCCACTCATCTATATATCTATTTCTAAAAGTACAAATGTTATTAGAAAAATAGTCTGTTCTATGTTGTTCTCTATCATATCCATCACAATTGGCATTCTTTCAAACGTCTACGAAAGTCTGGACATCATCTCGGATTTCTGCGTGAAACATATAAAAATGCTGTACCTCGAACAATTTCAATCAGTCTTGGTCTAGTTCATACTTCTTTTGCTACCGAATCTATCTTGAATGTAAGTTTTATAATAATTTGCGCGTTAGTTGTAATTCATGGTGTTAAGTATTTAGTTACAGTAGTAGTTTAGAACAAAAAATCATGGATAAATTTTTAAGTCGTAAGCGAACATTCGACGATAATAAAGCATCAACAACTGCACAGACGAGCATAGTTCCAAAAATCAAATCAAGGAAATATTCTCAAGAATACTTAAATTTTGGATTTACCACTACTGAAGCAAATGGAGAAGAAAGGTCCCTGTGTGTCATTTGCTCAAAAATATTGGAAGCCGACAGTATGAAGCCTAACAAACTTAAAAGACATTTGGAAACACTTCATGGTGAGCACATTAACACACCTCGAGACTTTTTTGAACTAAAATTAAAATCATATCAAAAACAAAAAACATTTTTTAAAGAAACTTTGTCAATAAATGAAAACGCTTTACTGACTTCTTACAAAGTGTGGCTGCATAAACTGAAGAGAACTAATTTAACTCTTGATTTCTTTGTTGTTGTTTGGCAACACTTGATATATTTCAATATTGCTTACTTTTCTGTAGAACATCGTATATATTACTATGTATCTCATATGTTTTAGCAAGCAACTAGCAACATTAAAAGTTATTTACTCTTTTATGATTAAAGAACATTGTTTTAACTAAAAGCAACAATAATTTGAACACGAATCATTGATATCTTATCTCTTTCACCAACCCATACCATTTAGCCAAAGTGGTGACTAACGGACTTTAAAAGCGATTTTTCAAAAGTAAACCAATGGAATTATTTTGTGTTGACTTCTACATCCGATGAGATTACTACTTTAGATTTCACAACACTCTACGTACTAGTGATCAGGAATCGGAGTAGCGAAAGTTGAAGTCATGAAAACATTTCTGCTGAATTATCAGAAATTAATCGCTTAGCAGTTAAGCCGCCTCCGTTTTGGCGAAACAAGCCAAATTTGTGGTTTTTTCAACTGGAAGCGCAATTTAATGTTGCGAACATTACTCAAGACCAAACAAAATATAACATTGTTTTATCAGCTTTAGATGAACACATCCTAGATTTTATTGAGGATATTTTATCCAATTCACCGACTGAGAATAAATACATTGCTCTTAAATCTGCATTATTAAGCCATTTAACTGATTCCAAAGAAGCGAAACTGAAAAAACTCCTTGGCGATTGCCGCCCTTCCGATCTTTTGCGCCAAATGAAAAGTCTTACCGGTTCCAAAATTTTAGAGGAATTTCTGAAAACATTATGGTACAAACGGTTGCCGCAACAAGTGTAGGCTATTCTCCCTGTCAGTAAAGACACTCTAACGAATTTAGCTGAAATGGCGGATAAAATAATGTCTGTGTATAATCCTACAGATATTTCTTCAATTAATAAGCAAGATCAATCTCGCCCAATTTTTTGTTCCTGTGAGGATAATTCCCGTTTGAGTTCCATTGAAGCAAGTATTGAATCACTCTCTCAGAAAATCCATAAACTTCACTGCAAAATTATAACAAACCTAGATATCGTAATCGTTCTAAGTCTAGAAATTCTTCCCACAGATTGTGCTGGTATTATTGTTTTGGAGCCAATGCTCAAAAATGCCTAAGCCCATGTAGTTTCAAAGAATCAAAAGTATATCAGGAAAACTAATTGCCCAGTTGCTTAACGAGGCAAGTAACTGGGGCTCAAGCTATCGCCTCATCCTCTTTGATAAAACGAGCAATCGTCAATATCTTGTGGACACAGGCGCTGATTTATCTGTCATTCCGCCAACACAAGCAGAAAAACGGAAACCATCTGACTTCAAACTTTACGCTGCAAATTCAAACTTTATTAGAACCTATGGCTCAAAATTTTTAAAATTAGACCTCGGATTAAGACGCCAATTTACATGGTCGCTCACTATCACCGATGTCAAAAGGCCGATTCTTGGGGCAGATTTTTTAAAACATTTTAGATTACTTATCGATTTAAAACGCAGATGACTCCTGGATTCAGTAACTCTCTTGCATGCTCAGGGGAAAACAACCGAGTGCAAACCTCTTTCCTTAACAACTTTGGATTCATCATTATATATTCCGGAAGTCCTAGCTTTGTTGGAGGAGTTCAAAAACATCACTATTGAAAATTCTAATAAGATAGAGATTAAGCACATCATTACTCATGCAATTATTACTGCAGGTCCTCCAGTTTCAGCTAAAATGCGTAGATTATCTCCAGATATGTTAAAAATTGCAAAACAAGAATTTACATTCATGCTCGAAAAGGGTATCTGTCGACCATCAAATAGCACTTGGGCAAGTCCCTTGCATATGGTCAAGAAAGATGGTAGCTGGAGACCATGCGGTGACTATCGTGCCTTAAATGCAACGACACGACCTGACCGCTATACCATACCACACCTTCACGACTTTACCCATCAATAATCTGGATGCCAAATATTTTCAACTTTAGATCTCGTACGAGCATATCACCATGTACCAATTGAAGAATCCGATATCCAAAAAACAGCTATCTGCACACCTTTTGGACTTTTCGAGTTCCCTCTGATGACTTTTGGATTAAGAAATGCTGCTCAATCCTTTCAAAGGTTTCTCGATTCACTGTTTAGAGATCTTCCTTATTGTTTTGTGTATATTGATGACATTCTCATTGCGTCCCGTAACTTGGACGAGCATATTAGTCATCTCAAAGAAATTTTTCGACATCTAGACGAAAATGGACTTGTTCTGAAAATTTCAAAATGCATTTTCGCTAAACCCGAAGTTGATTTTTTAGGACATCATGTTTCTGCAAGTGGCATTCGTCCAACCACAGAACGCATTCAGGCCATTCTTGATTTCAATAGACCAAGTACAGTTAAGCAGCTGAGAAGATTCCTTGGGATACTGAATTTGTACCGTCGCTTCCGCCCAAATGCAGCAAAACACCAAACAAAATTAAACGATTTTCCGTTTGGAATAAAGAAAAACAAAAATAAATCGATTGACTGGGACGAAGACTCAATAAAACCCTTTGAATACTGCAAAGAGCAATTATCTGAATCAACCACTTTAGCACATCCTGTGAGTAACGCTCATTTAGCAATCATGGTAGATGCCTCTGACAACGCCGTTGGTGGAGTTATGAAAAAATGTGTCAGTAAGCACTGGCAACCTTTAGCATTTTTCTCTATGCGTCTAACTCCTACACAGAAGAGGTACAGTACATACGACAGAGAACTTTTAGCTATGCATTCTGCAGTTAAACATTTTCGATACCATTTAGAGGGTCGTTAATTTACTATTTTCACCGACCATAAGCCACTGATTTTTGCTTTCAATCAACCTTCGAACAAAGCTTCACCTCGTCAGCTACGACATCTTGACTTTATTAGCCAATATACAACTGCAATACGACATATATCAGAAAAAGACAACATCGTGGCTCATGCTTTATCAAGAATCGACGAGATAGGTTTACCACCAACTATTGATTATGCAGCAATAACAACAGCTCAAGACAGTGATCAGGAACTCACCAAACTCACTTCTCTTAGCAATTACAATTTGAAGTTTGATAAATTACCTGTTATAGGATCGTAGTACATGATCACCTGTGAAGTTTCTACTGGCCAACCTCGACCGTACATTCCTGCATCTTTTCGCAGACAAATCTTTGAGCGCTACCACAGAGCATCTCATCCTGGTATTCGAAGCTCTGTCAAATTAATTTCAAAGAAATTCTTCTGGCCAAACTTGAGACGTGACTTTTCAACATGGTCTCGAGGCTGCATTGAGTGTCAGAAATGTAAAGTTTCCAGACACGTCCACAGTCAAATTGGGACATTTCCACTTGTCAGTAAACGCTTTGATGAACTTCATCTTGACATAATTGGACCATTACCTACAGCATCAGGATATCGGTATTGTGTCACTATAGTAGATCGTTTCACCAGATGGCCTGAAGCCTTACCAGTCATGGACATTTGCGCCAAAACGGTAGCAACTGCAGTTTATCGTGGCTGGATTTCAAAGTTTGGTTCACCGTCTTACATAGTTACTGATCAAGGCACTCAGTTTGAATCAGAACTGTTCTACAAACTCTCCAAATTATTAGGCTTCAAGCGCAAGCGCATAACAGTCTATCATCCTCAGGCTAATGGTTTGGTGGAGAGATGGCATCGCACGCTAAAAGCCACCATTATGTGTCATAGCGATGCTACCAATCCCTACCCACCGTCCCCCTTGGACTGCGTACTACAATTCATGAAGAATTTAAAGCCACATCAGCTGAATTGGTTTTTGGAGAAAATTTACGTTTACCAGGCGATTTCCTACACGACTCGAAACTTGCATCTCCATCCAGTTTTGTGCAACAACTTCGGAATACTTTCGCCGACCTACGTCCTGTTCTACCTTCTCATCATACAAAACAGAAACCTTTCATTTTCCGGGATTTTGCAACATGCACTCATGTATTTGTCCGTACTGATTCCGCCCGAACTTCATTACAGCCACCTTACGAAGGACCATACCCTGTGATCAAGCGATATGCAAAGTATGTTGACATCAGCATCAAAGGAGTCTCTCGAACAATCTCTATTGATAGATTGAAACCCTGTTTCTTCGCTGATCCTTATAAACCTACTTTAGTGGATAAATTTTAAACCACAAGCACTTCGCCATCAACTGTGTCAGCTACTCCACATCACTCACAACAAAGCACTTCTGAGCAGTCTTCAAAACTTCGAGTGAGATTTGCCGAACCTCCTGCTCAATATATTACTCGTTCTGGTCGTGCTGTTCACCCATCAAAACGATTCCTGTAACGTTCACCCTGTTCACTGGTGGGGGAGTACTGTTGCTGCATGAACTGAAGAGAACTAATTTAACCCTTGATTTCTTTGTTGTTGTTTGGCAATACTTGATATATTTCAATATTGCTTACTTTTCTGTAGAACATCCTATTATTATGTATCTCATATGTTTTAGGAAGTAACTAGCAACATTAAAAGTTATTTACTCTTTTATGATTAAGAAACATCGTTTTAACCAAGAGCAACAATAATTTTGAACACGCATCATTGATATCTAATATCTTTCACCAACCCATACCATTAAGCCAAACAAAGTATCATACCAAATAGCCAGATGTAAAAAACCTCACACTATTGGCGAAGAGCTAATTTTGCCTGCAGCAACTGAGATCGTAAAAGCTATGTTTGGAGATAATTTTGCCAAAGAGTTGCAGTTCATACCTCTATCAAATGATACTGTTGCCCGTCGAATTGATGATACAGCTGAAGATGTAGACCAACAGCTTTTTGGTAAGATAAATTCTTTTCAATTCAGCTGAACGAGGCAACAGATAGCAATAAAGATGCTCATTTGATTGCGTATGTTCGTTTTTGGGATGATATGTCAGAAGCAGAAGAATTACTTTTTTGTAAGACAATAAAACTCAAAGCAACAGCAATAGCATTATTTGATATTTTAAATGATTTTATAAACGAGGCAAACATAGAGTGGAAAAATTGTGTCGGAATATGCACCGATGGTGCTCGTACAATGTCTGGAAGATTTCAAAGTATACAAGCACTTGTGAAACAAAAATCTCCACTGTGCATCTGGACACATTTCATGATTCACAGAGAAGCCCTGGCATCCAAAAAAATGAGTCCTGGTCTGAATATTGTGCTAACGACAGTTGTAACTGTAGTAAATTACATAAAAATGAGACCCCTAAAATCAAAAATCTTCTCTAGACTTTGCAAAGGCATGGGTGCAGTACACTGATCGTTGCTATTTTATTGCGAGGCAAGATGGTTATCACGTGGAAAACTTTTGCAACGTGTTTATGAGTTAAGAAATGAAATTGCCATTTTTCTAAATGAGGAAAACCTACCGGAAGCTGAGAAATTTTGAGATGGTTTATTTGTGATGTAGTTGAGCTACTTGGTCAATATATTCGAGAAATTAAATATCTTGAATCTTCAACTTCAAGGATCAAATGTACATATGTTTGACACGAGTGATAAAATTAATGCTTTTTGTAGAAAATTAGAATTATGGAGCCGGAAATTTAAAGCAAAAAACCCCAAGAAATGTTTGAAAATGTGAATGAATGTGTTAAAACTTACAAAGCTGAAGAACAACATGTGGAAGTTGTTTTTAAAACTATTGAATATCATTTAGCCATGTTGGCAAAGAATTAAAAAAAAATTTTTTTTGCTCAGGACAACTTGATAGCAAGTTACGAGTGGGTTAGGGATCCATTTCAGAATACCCCAGAAGGGCTCTCAACTGCCGAAGAAGAAATCTTCATAGATTTCACATCTAATAGCAAAATTAAAAGGCAAAATTTGTAATAAATCACTCTTTCAATTTTGGGCAGAAGTGGAAGATGAATTTTCTGCACTGAAAACAAAAGCATTTCGTATACTATTACCATTTTCAACATCCTACCTTTGTGAAACCGGATTTTCTGCGGTGGCTGCTTTGAAGACAAAATATAGATCTCAACTAAATATAGAAAAAGAACTCAGAGTGTCAATTTCTAATATTAAGCCTTCGTATGAAAAACTTTGTTCTGCAAAACAAGCCCAAGGAAGTCACTAAAATTTTTTAAATTTATTCTTAATTTAGTATTAATAAATTAGTTATAAAATATATTGCGCAGTACTGATACATTTATAAGTATACTGAAATACCGGCTGAAATACCCGCTCTTCTCACGAGTTTATTTCTGTAAAAAAAGAACATTATTCTTGATATAATAGCTGAATTGTAAGGAGAGTAAAACCAAATGCACGACAATGTATACAAAAATGTAAAAGGACTTTTTTAAATGAATGCTCATATTATAAATGGTTTTAAGCGAACTGTAATTTTAAGCCTCACAGAATTAGCATTTAGAATTAAGCTTAAATAATGAAAAATAATGTAAAATTTCGATGGAGAATAATTGTATTATTTTTAATTAAAAGCTTTTATTTAACTTACAATGTATGTATGTATGTATGTATGTATGTATGTATGTATGTATGTATGTATGTATGTATGTAATTTGTTCGGGTGGAATCTTGCAACTCAATTTTGAAGCTGATATCTTCCTCCCATTGAGCTGAAATTTTGTATACACGTTTAGTTTGGATGACAATGCATGTTTTGACCATTTATATTCCGATATTGCAATTAATTAAAAAGATATTAATTAAAAACGTTAAACTAGTTTTGGGCGCCAACTTGGATATATCTGCATTGTTGTAATAATTTTATTGTTACAACAATGACAAAAGTTGGCGTCGAAAATCGGTTTTCAGCCAAACTGGAATTTCATAACGTTGCGCTATTGACAGTACTAATTAACTTTATCTAAAAAATAATTACATTTCTACAACGTAAAAATAATCTAATTTCTACAACGTATGCAATTTTTTTACAAATTTCTATCTATTTTCTTGGATTTAAATTCAAAACATAAAAGTAGAGCTATTTTTCAAGTAGATTGGTACATTGTATACCTTTCTCAACGCTGACAAGTTAAACTGAGATGGAGTATTGAAGAAATTCTTTAAATAATTTATCTAACTTTAATCTATGAAACTCAGACAAAAAATAATTACAGAATCGGAAAGATCATTTTTTTATGTATCTTACCCATCAAAAAGGAATCCGCTAGGAAAACAATAAGAGAAAAATATTATCTAGAAATGCAATATATTTTCGATTAAAAAAATAATTTTATAATAAAATGAAGGAATTTTTTAAAGAAATTTTCTAATTTTAAGCCTACAAGTAATTTAAATATACCTCATTTTATCACCAGTAATCTAAACACACACTACGACATGTGTCCTTAAATTTAATTACAAATAGAATCTGTTAATTTTATTTGAATTTAATTATTGATTTTTTCAAAATCAAGTTTCTAAAGATGATCTGAGCAATTAAAAAAAAAATAGATTCTTACGTAGAAGATATTCAATGTCCAGCAAAAAATTATCATTATTTGATAAAACTTTCTTTTTTGATTACAAAATGTGTTTTGAGTCTTAAGCATTTTATTGATTAATACAAATATTTAAATGCCTTTTGAAGTTTTTTAATAAACAACTAAAATTTTCTTCTAATATGTTAGAGAAATATATCCCTTATCTTCAAAATATTTCAAATAAATATTATATTCTTTAAGTTTTTCAAAAATAGTCAAAATTTTATTTAAACATTTAATAACTTTGTCATTTATGAAGATAATCTCACTAAACTTTTTTTTTTCGTGTGTAGAACAATGTTACCCAAAATCTGCACGAAGATTGAAAAAATTGCTTAAAAATTACGGATTTGAAAAATTTGTGTTTTTAGTCTAATACCATTTTGCGAGAATTAATTCAGCTAAACCAGGGATGGGGCGAACCAGCGTTCAATGAGTTGAACAGGCTGAGAAACCTGTCCTGCGATAACTAAAAAGTAAAAAATAAATTAAATGTAAAAAAACTTTTTTAAGAACAAGCTTTTATTTAAACGCGCTAAAAAGAATAAAATAAACTTTTCCTTTAAAACTTTTTTTACTATCAACTTATAACGTCATTACACAATTTATATGATATAAAAGCTTGTCGCGAGATTTACCTGTGTAGATAAACAAGTAAAATAAATAACTTGACCTGACTGATTTTAATTTTAAAAAATTCAAACTAAGTAAATACGAGTACTTAAATATTGCGACAAGCTTTTATATCATATAAATTGTGTAATGACGTTATAAGTTGATAGTAAAAAAAGTTTTAAAGGAAAAGTTTATTTTATTCTTTTTAGCGCGTTTAAATAAAAGCTTGTTCTTAAAAAAGTTTTTTTTACATTTAATTTATTAATAATTAAAGCTAGAAAGACTTTAGGTACTAAAACGTGAAAATGCTTCAAATTTTGCATTTTTTTTAAAATTTTACTTTTACAAAATATAGGGCACATTGCAACATCCATAGATGTATTATTTATGAGAATTCGATAAATAGAATGCTAGAAAACTGAACTATAAAATTGTAAACAAATGCAATGTGACTGTGATTCAGGTACACTTTCTTAAAATTCCGTATTTAATACGTATTGTAAAAACTAATTTTCTATACTAAGAATGTACTTTTTTATATTATATGTTCAAATTTATTGAAAACTCTACATTTTTCGCTCAAAAATTACGGGAAATTTAAATAACAAGTTAAAATTTTTTAAAAATAAACTTTGTTTTTTGAAATGTTAATTATGTATAGTTTTGCATTTATAAATACTCAATGTAGTTCTTAAATTATAAATCAAGTGGATATAGTGCAAAGCAGATCTTGAGGTTTATTCTAAATTAAATATAGAGCTTGTAAAATAGATATTTCGTTATTCCCTTAACTGCTTATCGTTAACATTTGAATGCTATTGTATAACTTCATATGTTTTTTACTGTTGATTTTACTTTAAAATAAAAAAAATATTAATGTATACGAATACAAAAACAGAGATTCTTTAAATTAGACATCAAATTATCTTCTTAAATTCATCAAAGGAATTTTCTTAGTGTATTTTTATAACAATAAAAATATGTGTCAGGAATTCTGTAATATCCTATAATGATGATGCTCAAAGTGATAAAAAATACTAAAACTTATAGACATAAAACTTAAAAATTTTAAATCGGAGAAGGTGTGAATCGTTGAAAACACGTATTGATGAAGTAGGGAAAGAGTAACTAAAAAGACTTCTAAATAATTCAGAATTTTAAACTTACAATTTAAAAACTGAGAAAAGATGAAAAATAATCAATATTATTTAACAAATCATGCATGAAAATATCTTTATTTGCAATTTTCTCAAAATGTATTTTTTGGTGATTCCGGTACACTTTTCTCAAAATCTATTTGTTTTACCTATAGTGTTGATATTTTGTATACTATAAGATACACAAACTTTCAACAAAGTGATTGATTTTTTTTAAAATAAACATTCCCACATTTTAGATATAGCGCAATTTCTGCATAAAATTTAAAGGAAATATAAGCCACTAAATTAAAATTTTTTATAAATTTATATATATATATTAAAATTTCCTTTCATTCATTTTATGGATTGTTATGTTTGCAAAAACTCTGAAAAATTTTATAGCTATATATGCTGTGGATATTTTGCAAACTGTACTTAAACGAACATGCCTTGAAAATAAAATAAAAAATATTGAATAATTCTTGCTCACACACACACACACACACAAATTGATTTGTAATTTAAAATGGAACTTTTTTTTACATTAACAGGTACATAAACTTTCAAAAAAATCAACGAAAAAATTTTTCGTCCGTTGCTTTTAATTTGAGTGAGAACCATTTAAATTGTGGTGGAAAAAAAGTTCATTTTTCCTTGTCGCAGACGTCCCAGTTACCTTAAAAATGTTTTAGCCCGGTAGCAAGCGCGCACTCGATACTAAAGTTAAAGGTCGCGGGGGGGGGGGGGGTGACTGAGTCATCCCAAAGCTTTTCTTATGATAATTTTTACTGTACACAAAAGAAGTCACAATTCCAGGAAAAAAACTTAACAAAGAAAAAATATACTCACCTACTTCAAAGGACTTTTCAATCTTTCTTTGATAATTTGAGAAAAAAATTCAATAAAACTGAACTAAAATGTTTCAAATCTGCGTGATCTTAAGAAAGGACACCAATCGCAGACACTTTTCACTGACATTTCAGGAATGTTATTTACAAGCAAAACTGTCATATTTTGTTCACGTTATTGCAATTTCGCTATCATGACTTTTATACATTATTTCAGCAAGTTTTTCCCTTGCTTGATCAATTTCAACTTCCATCACAGATGCCCATTTCTTCTTCTTTTCCTTTTTTAACGATAATAAGTCGTACAAAATAGCAATCAAAATCTCTAAGTTGTTTATAGAGGGGAAATGTAGCATGTTCATAGAAAATATTTTGGAACAAAAGTGGTCGCGCGGGGAACTCGATTAAAACAAGAACCTTTATTTTGTAAATAAAGTTTACCACTCCGAAAAAAAAAGAAGGGGATTTGTGACAAATGCATTTTAGTTCCCATTAAGATCGTCATATAGGAGGATACTGTCAAGAGGCCATTGGTAACAAATATACAGTTTTCCCAGAATTAACGATTTCATAAAACTGCGCCTCATGCGACTGCTCCCGGGTTAAAAGTCTATTTTTTCAATATAAAATATGACTGTAGTTCTAAAAAAAGAATTGTGTATAATGTTTTTCATTACGATTTATATGTTTCAGAATAGTCATAAAATAAACCTTGGCAAATAATTCTTCATAGTGTAATCGGGGTTTTTCAAAAATCATGAAACTCTTTCACATGGAAAAAAGCGCAACAGAAATATATTATTTACAACTTTTAAGAGAAAAAGGGAAGGAACCATACCAGAGAGTGTTCAGATCCAAGGTCAAACAAATAATCAGCAAATGTATTCTGCTTCGTTGGTGAAAAGTAAATTAAGTCTTCCTCTTTTCTTTCTACAGCTCATGTACAGAATTCCAATAATACGAGTAATATATGATGAATTTTTTACCTTCCAATAATTTTTCTCTGTGTCTGGGTTTTATCTCTGAAAGAGTGGTATATTTTAGGTTTAAAGCGAAAGCGTAATAAGAAAATCTGTCATCGTGCGATCACAGCAAATCAAACTATGTGGTTTTTTTTAAAATTTCGTTATAAGATCAAAGATATAGCTAATGAGTGTTTGGAAGTGGAAAGTAATATTGCCAGATGATATGTATAAATTATATCAGTGTAAATGTGTATTTTTTTTTTGTCAGAAAGTATTTCGTGTTTTTCTTCATTCCAGTAAATTAATTTTTTAAACCTTTTATTTCCATATGCTCGCGCCCCCTCGAAGGGTTGTCGCGCCCCCCAGTTTGAGAAACGCTGCTTTACACATATAATTTTTTTTTTTTAAATAAAATTTCTAATTTTCTTTTGAAACAATTGGTATTTTTTACAAGAAAGGAGATATCTCGTTACATTGAAACATGAAATAAAAATTGCTGAAAGTTATTAAAATAGTATTAAATATATAAATAAACTTAATTTATAAAACTTTTTCTCTCTTATCTTTATTTATTATTACATTCTATATTTCCTTTCTATAAATCATATGCAATAGCCATGGCCGTTGGAAATGGTTCTTTATAATATGATCGCTAGTGTTGATGGTTCCTTTGGCTGGGATTGACGAGGCGTCCGGTGATTGATTAAAACTTGTTTATTATCCTTCTTGAACACATAAGACATTACAAGGACGACACAATACACTCACAAAAACAAGCTGCAGCCGGCAACATGTTTACGCAGACAAAATCAGAAGCGAAAGAGGAAGTTGGTCTCCAGGAATCTCGGTATTTATAGGCTTCTCAAATCACATGATCTGAAGGGGTGGATAGGTGTAGTTTAAAATACTCTCGTTAGGCGGCTGGTTAACTTATTACTAAAACGTTGGTCCTGAAGGGATGGACCATTGGTAGTTAAAAGTTATTGAAGTGAAAACTTCTTTAGCGGCGTTGGGCACTTTTTGGTAGGGGGAAATCTTATGGGTTCGCGTCACCGACATGCTCTGACTGGCGCATGCGCAGTGTGCTGTTCGCCTTAGACACTTTTTGGATGGGTGAAATCTCGTGCGTTCGCGTCACCGACATGCTTACAGCAGTATATCTGTAGCTATACAGTTGACGTATAGTGCTGTGTGTATCTTAGAAATGAAATTGAATGGATTTAGTGAAAAGTTCAATGAGTATATACTGTGCATTGCTGGTTGCGATGCCGAGAATGGGTAATGCATATTAATGGTTGCCGTTTATATTTCGCTTGGGAAATCTATGAGACAGATACAACAATTTTTATTCGAAAATTTGATGATTTATACAAAAGAAGGTTCTGAAATACTCAAAAAAAGATTTGGCGAAAAATATGATAATGTACCGATGATTTTAAGTGGAGACTTCAATATTAACTTTGCAGATGATAAAAATCTACCACTAACTGAATTTTTAAATGAAACACTTAATTTAAATATGTCCAATGATCGAAAACTCAGTACTACAAAATATAAAACGACGATCGATGCGGTTTTTACGCGATACTTAGATAAATTTGAATCAAACATTTTCCTTTCTTACTTTACTTACCACAAGCCTATTGTATCTTTTTTAGAACAAAATGAAATAATTGAAAGTATAAAAAGTCTAAAAATTGTTGAAATTAATAATGACAATGATGCAAACAATTAAAATAATGTTAAAAATCGAGTACAGTGAAATTTAAGTAAATACAAATAATATCCATAAATAGTATATATGATTGTATATTAATTGTTATTTCAATTGAATTGTATTTATATTTTGTCATGATCTTGTGTATAGCCCGTAATATTTTTGAATAATAAAAAACCATGTAAACAAGCATTTAGTTGTTGCTCGGAGTGTCAATAGATGTGAAAACCAGATTGATGTTGATAATTTTAATTCAAACATTATGAAATAGATGTTTTTATTGGAGTGATTCCACTACCGTTCTTATCTGGATAATTAACGATGAAAATTGGTCTATTTTCGTGAATAACAGAGTTCAAGAAATACGGAATATTAGCCAAGCTTTTTCTTGGCGTCATATTTCTGGATTTGAAAATCCAGCTGATTCACCCTCCCGAGGATGCAAAGCAAGTATTTTAGTGAAAACTAGATGGTGGGAGGGGCCAAAATGGCTTACTTTATTTGAAGACGAAGGACCATGCAATGAATATGAGTTTGATGAAGATGAGATACCACCACCACTAAAAGAGAAAAGGAAAAGCTCAATATTAGCTTTGGTGTCTGTAAATCAAGATTCATCTGCAGGCTGATTTTATCAGCGCTTTTCAAAATATGAAAGCATTGTGAAGTTAGTGGGATGGATTTTGAGATTTGTAAAGAGCTGCAGATGCGATGTTCAGCTAAGGAAAAAGGGAAGTTTGGATGCTGAAGAATACAGGGCAGCAGAGAAACAAGTGATAAAATTGGTCCAGTCGGAATCTTTTGTGAACGAGCATGATGCAAAATTAAAAACTTTGAGTGCGTATAAGGATGCCAATGGAATAATACGGCTCAAGACGAAAATAATTTTCCGTCAGGATACAGAAGATTTTAGGGAATCAGCTGTTCTCCCGTCCAATCATAAAGTTGTCGAAAGACTAATATTTTCTCACCATATCAAAAATAATCATGCTGGAACTCAAATTTTGCTTAATATTTTGAGAGAACATTTTTAGATTTTGAGTGGAAGAAAAACAGTGCGTTCTGTTATCTCAAAATGTGTCGTTTGCAAAGGATTTTCTTCTAAATGTTGTGATGTTGTATCTGCTTCTTTGCCTGAAAATCGAATACGACAGGCAAACGTGTTCGAGATCTGTGGAACTGACCTGGCAGGACCTTTATTTTTAAAAGATGGAAAGAAGGCGTGGGTATGCATTTTTACATGCGCCGTATATAGAGCTGTTCACTTAGAGCTTGTTTCATCTCTATCGACCGAAAGCTTTTTGCTAGCTCTACAGCGATTTATAGCTCGGAGAGGCCGATGTGAAACCATGTACTGTGATAATGGCACTAATTTTGTCGGAGCTTCCAATTTGCTTAGAAGTTTAGATTGGGGCCGCATTTGTAGCGACAATGCTCTTCGTCCAATTAAGTGGAAATTTAATCCCCCTTCTTCACCATGGTGGGGTGGATGGTGGGAGAGACTAATTGGTATTGTTAAAAGTCTTTTGAGAAGAATACTTGGAAAAGCAAGTTTGGCATTCGAGGAGTTGACAACAGTTATTTGTGATTGTGAATCTGTAATTAACTCACGCCCTTTGACTTACATCGACGAATGTGACTCAGAATTTGTTCCACTTACCCCTGCGATGTTTCTTCAGGATATCAAAAACTCTGGTGTTCCAGACTGTGATGCGGCAGATCATAAAAGTCTCAACCATCGTGTCAAATACAGGTTAGCTTTGCAGAAGGACATTCGAAAGAGGTTCAGGTCCGAATATCTTGGAATATCTTTTTTCTCTTTATATAACTATTTTCACTAATTTAACAAGCATGATAGATAAGATTTTGAAACTGAACTGGCTCAGCAAAGTCATTGTTTTGTAATTTTCAGAACAATACACTTACAAATACAAGTAAATGAACAAAGTTCATATGTACTTTAAAAAATGTGCATCCATCAATGTACAATGCTATATGGTGAAGAACGTACAATATATTTTAATAATTGTGGGATTCATCTTTCATTATTTTTTCAGAAACCAGGGAATAAATCAGTTCAATACTAAAGAGCATGATCATATAGAAATTGAGAAGCAAGTATCTATCTATATTCTTGAAATACTGATTGCATTAACTTTTCCCAATATTAAACAAAACAGTTATGATAAAAGAAAATTTCTACTTATCAATTTTACAATACTACCACTGACATTTTAAATTTCATGTTATTTTTATTTTACGTCCTTATAAGCTTAAAATTCAGGAGTAGTTACATATACATGCATAATTATGTAAAATTTTTTTAAAAATTCTTTTAATACGGGGATAGCGAACGTTACGTAAGCCAGCACTTTCCATTCCTTCCTGGATAAGCTTGCATTTTACAAAACAATATAGAAGCAGAAGGATATTATACAGAAAAATAAATTCATTGCAAATAACAGTAAGTGATTTGCATAATAAAACCTTAACAGAGGGTTTCATTGCAAGAGATTTTTTTAGTGTATTCAATGTTTTAAATATTGAAAATACCTTAATGTTAACATTTTGCAACCCATTGATATGTTTTTGGTAAAATTAAGGACAGGTATGTCCAACACATGCACATTAGAACATATATTTGGTTAATCTAAATTTTACTTATTTTACACATCTTCACAGAAATTAACGAGAGGTACTTCAGTATTTATCTAAAATTAGGACGCCAAAATCTGATATGTAACCATATATGTCGTATCAAAAACAAGTATTAAGTAAATTTGTTTTACTTAATAATTTTAGAATAATACAGGGAATAAATTAAATGTAAAAAAACTTTTTAAGAACAAGCTTTTATTTAAACGCGCTAAAAAGAATAAAATAAACTTTTCCTTTAAAACTTTTTTTACTATCAACTTATAACGTCATTACACAATTTATATGATATAAAAGCTTGTCGCGAGATTTAAGTACTCATATTTACTTAGTTTGAATTTTTAAAAACCAAAATCAATCAGGTCAAGTTATTTATTTTACTTGTTTATCTACACAGGTAAATCTCGCGACAAGCTTTTATATCATATAAATTGTGTAATGACGTTATAAGTTGATAGTAAAAAAAGTTTTAAAGGAAAAGTTTATTTTATTCTTTTTAGCGCGTTTAAATAAAAGCTTGTTCTTAAAAAAGGTTTTTTTACATTTAATTTATTTTTTACTTTTTAGTTATCGCTGGACAGGTTTCTCAGCCTGTTCAACTCATTGACCGCTGGTTCGGCATCCCTGGTTTAGCTGAATTAATTCTCGCAAAATGGTATTAGACTAAAAACACAATTTTTTTAATCCGTAATTTTTAAGCAATTTTTTTCAATCTTCATGCAGATTTTGGCTAACATTGTTCTACGCACGAAAAAAAAAAGGTTTAGTCAGATTATCTTCATAAATGACAAAGTTATTAAATGTTTAATTAAAATTTTGACTATTTTTGAAAAACTTAAAGAATATATTATTTATTTGAAATATTTTGAAGATAAGGGATGTATTTCTCTAACATATTAGAAGAAAATTTTAATTGTTTATTAAAAACTTCAAAAGGCATTTAAATATTTGTATTAATCAATAAAATGCTTAAGACTAAAAGCGCATTTTGTAATCAAAAAAGAAAGTTTTATCAAATAATGATAATTTTTTGCTGGACATTGAATATCTTCTACGTAAGAATCTATTTTTTTTTTTAATTGTTCAGATCATCTTTAGAAACTTGATTTTGAAAAAATCAATAATTAAATTCAAATAAAATTAACAGATTCTATTTGTAATTAAATTTAAGGACACATGTCGTAGTGTGTGTTTAGATTACTGGTGATAAAATGAGGTATATTTAAATTACTCGTAGGCTTAAAATTAGAAAATTTCTTTAAAAAATTACTTCATTTTATTGTAAAATTATTTTTTTAATCGAAAATATATTGCATTTCTAGATAATATTTTTCTCTTATTGTTTTCCTAGCGGATTCCTTTTTGATGGGTAAGATATATATAAAAATGATCTTTCCGATTCTGTAATTATTTTTTGTCTGAGTTTCATAGATTAAAGTTAGATAAATTATTTAAAGAATTTCTTCAATACTCCATCTCAGTTTAACTTGGCAGCGTTGAGAAAGGTATACAATGTACCAATCTACTTGAAAAATAGCTCTACTTTTTTGTTTTGAATTTAAATCCAAGGAAATAGATAGAAATTTGTAAAAAAATTGCATACGTTGTAGAAATTAGATTGTTTTTACGTTGTAGAAATGTAATTATTTTTTAGACAAAGTTAATTAATACTGTCAATAGCACAACGTTATGAAATTCCAGTTTGGCTGAAAACCGATTTTCGACGCCAACTTTTGTCATTGTTGTAACAATAAAATTATTACAACAATGCAGATATATCCAAGTTGGCGCCCAAAACTAGTTAAACGTTTTTAATTAATATCTTTTTAATTAATTGCAATATCGGAATATAAATGGTCAAAACATGCATTGTCATCCACACTAAACGTGTATACAAAATTTCAGCTCAATGGGAGAAGATATCAGCTTCAAAATTGAGTTGCAAGATTCCACCCGAACAAATTACATACATACATACATACATACATACATACATACATACATACATTGTAAGTTAAATAAAAGCTTTTAAAAAAAAAAACATTTTCGAGAAACATTCACTATAGAAATGGAAAAATGTTTTAATTTACTACAGCTTCATTAATGTTTACACATGATGATGAATCAAGTACCATTTTTTAACATTAGAAGTCAAAATTATCATTTAACATATGTAAAATTACATGTAAAAAAATTATGCAACATTTTGAAAGTCTTCTTCCTGAGCTATTTTAGGTAAAAGATATGATTTATCGAGAATTGAATTCCAAATATGATAATAAATTAAGGCATTAAATTTTTTTAAATAAAAATGTGTGTATAATAGAATATGTTTATGTCCATGTATGGAATATAAAAGTCCTGCTCACTCTTACATGATCAAAATAAAAAAAAGTCATTTTTGAATCCATAAATCTTTTACAAAAATAATAATAATAATAATAATTGTTATACATTTGTGTGGTATCTATTAGCAGAACATTTGTTTTCCAGAGTTTGACTGCGGTATAAACCTATCACAGAGATGTACAAATTTTTTACTATGTATTACAAATAAGCATTTATAGGTATTTGCACAATTTGTAGAAGATTTATCATTATAAATTAGATTTGCTTTATATCATTAGATTTATTTTTACATAAATATAAAAGTCTAAAAGACATGTATATTGATATTATCCTGCTTATAAGTCCTGAATAAATTGGTTACATTGAGTTACTTACAAATATTGACCCAAGAAGAGTACTTGCATCAATTGTATATTTATTCAGAATTAGGATCATGAAATCAAATATAGCTTTATGTATAGACATTTGATTCTGTGGGATGTTGTTGCAATATACAGCCAATAACTGGAACTGTTCCTGCTCATAGGCATCATAGCTCATGAACGCACTAATAATAATAATATTTTTTAAAGTTCTTGATGCGTTTTTGCTTGGCAAAATTATTTGGCAGCTTAATACATAAGTTCAAAATTTTTAAATGGTATGAGTACTGATTGAGCATTTCTTAGACAAACTTTGAAATAATTTAATATTTTGCTCAAGTATAATTTAGGGAACTGAAAAGTTTCTAAAAATTTAGGATTTTCCCGGTAAACTAATGCTATAATTAGTTATTGCTTATAAGTAGCAGAAACAAGGATTTTGATTAGAATGGAACTCAATTTATTCATGATAAACTTTAGTAACTTGTTGATGTATAATAATGATTTTAATCTTTAATAATATATTTTCACACGTTTAACTTCAGAATGAGAATTTTGTATCCCCCCCCCCTCTCTGATGTTTTTTTATCTTCCATTTTTTTTAAGTGTGAATATAAATATATATAACAAGATACTTTAGATACATATTAGTGATAACAAAATAATGAAATGTCAATACATTTCTCAAAATAAGTTTTTAGTTTGCATGCACTACACACAGAGGCGGATTAAGAGGCTGGCTGGCAGCCAGGGGCCACAAGCTGATAGACTTCAGTTATAAGTTCGACGTGCAACAAAAAAATCTTGTACTGATATTGCAAACCCAATGATTACTCACGATTTGAATCGTATAACAATTAGTGTTGCCCTCATATATTGCATGTAATTGCGGTTGAAATCCGTTTTTTTTTTGTGTTTTTAAAAAAAATATATTTTCCTGAACTTTGGTCTTTGATACATGTTTTCGGTTCCAAGTTTTTAAAAAGTTGATCCCAGATTTCTTATATTAAAATAATGATCCCAGATCTCAGACTGTAAACAACTACCAATGTTTAGTTCTTTCGAAAGAATTTAGTATTTGAAGGTTCGTGATTTATTGTTATCTGGATTTTTGTGTTTATATTTTGAGAATGTGGGGAAAGAGATCGAAGCAGTGTCGGATTAAACGACATGGAGGCCCCTAGGCAATCGAGTTCTTGGGCCCCTTAGCCTGTTTTTGGAGCTCTAACAGAAAACAGAACACGCTTTTGTGGTCTCCTAAAAAGCACGGGGCCCATAGGCAATTGCCTACTCCTCCTAACGAGTAATCCGGGACTGGATTGAAGTATTTTGCATATTTAGCATCAGTTTTATTTCAGTCAGCATGACAGAAATAGCGAAATATTTAAGTGAGATTGAAATTTCTCTAAATTGATGAATGAATCAAATAGTGAAATAGATTAAAGTAATTTTTCGAAAAAAACTGTAGAGCAGCGTTTCTCTCAAACTGTGGGGTGCACCTCCCCCCGAGGGGGAAGCGTGATAACCCTACGAGGGGGGCGCGATCATATGGAAAATAGAAGCTTTAAAAAAAATTAGCTTACTGACATGAAGTAAAGCAAAATACTTTCTGACATAAAAAACACACACACATTACATTGATATAATTTATACATATCATCTGGCGATATTACGTCATCGAAAAATAAAAGCTCCTAGGTACAGGGGCCCCTTACATGTGTAAGCAAAAAGTCGTAAAATGTTATCAATGGTCTTTTACCATTGATAACATTTTACCAGCTATTTTACGTTTATAAAATAGTATGTCTCTGGCTTAAAACGATATAAGTTTTCCGTGTGAATTCTGAATCTCAGGAAACGCAATAAAAAAAGTTTAAAAGCTGGTAAAATTACTCAAAATAATGAAAAGACAAGGAGTGGTGTGATCTTTGAATGTAGGAAAAACTTCTCATTCAAAGCGGATCGACAGAAAGATCGTTTGAAGTGAAATACAGAAAACACTTAGGATGGAAAAAAAATCCATTCAGAATGTTATTTGCCTGTAAATGACACAATAATCCCTTCGTCTATTGATTGATTGACTGTAATAAACGTCGCACTAAGAAGCTACAGGAAGGCTTGGCCCTTAGTCGGAATTTTTTTCAGAGATGGTCCAGTGAAAGAGAATATTATATTTTATTTATACCGGTTCTCTTTTATTTCTGCAACAACCAAAAGACTGGATGTGCAATTATGGTGAGCAAGGGCTCGATAACTGCTACCCGTTTCGAGAAAAGATAGGACCATAAGCGCCAGAAGTCTTCCGTCACCCTCCAAGTCTATAGTTAATTATTTTTTAAGGAATATCAATGAGAGAGAGAGAGAGAGAGAGTTCTCAACGTTGGTCCTCTAGAGGAAGGGGGGCGCGTTAAAGAAGAATTTCGGTACATTGGACAAAAGCAGGATCGGGAAAAGCACGATCAAGATTTATGGCAGACTTAAGGACGAATGAAAAGAATGGGACAGAATTGACCCTGAGAAAAAGACCCTTTTCGAAGAAATCTGAGGAAATTTTGCGTCAATTTGACTTTCGAACTAATTTCTTTTAGCTTCCTGCGCTTATACAGACAAATCGGAGAACCGTGTTTAAACAACAAAAAAAGGTAACTATATTTTCATTTTCAAATTCTTTTTTGATTTTTAAGATTTAATGCGCAGGTATTTTAATCATTGCGTAAAATAAAGTGAAAAAAATATTTTGTGGCATTTGCGTGTACTTACTATTTTATTTATTTATTTTTCGTATTACATACATAAATATAAATAACTGTTATCAGTTTCTTAGAATATTTTCATGATGATTAACATATTTAAATGTGTTTTCATAGCTTGAATCTTAAAACATTTTCGATTGGCATTGTTATTCAAATGAAAAAAATATTATTTGCCACGTATAAAAATAATTTCTTGAGTCAGTTATAAAAGCGATAGTAGTTCATTTAAAATACAAAACATTAATGAGATTTGAGTACATCCATTAATTATTTACCATACTTAAAAGAATCCTAACAATAAATCGAAATTGAAATAAAAACGTTATTATATTTATTGCGTTGATTTTTTGTTTGTAATCTTAACGTATTACGATAATTTTGTTTAGTAATATATTAGCCAATCTATAATTTCTAAATATTTAATTAAAATTGCTTCAAACTGTTAAAAGAATTTTCAAAGAAAGAAAGTATATTAAGTTTACTTAAAAATACACTTTTCTTTCTTTTTATTGAGGTAATGTGAAATAAACACATAATTTTTCTAATATATTTTAAAACTGCTAAGAGAACCATTATTTTGTAAGATTAAATTTGAAAAGCACAAATTCTTTTTTTCTTTTTGTATTTATTGCCATTTTAAGAGTGATTTATTGGCGATATTTTTTCGATTAAGATCTTTTGTCCAGACAATTTGAAAGGATATATATATATATATATATATATATATATATATATTCAATGCAATCTAATAATTAAATGTGTATAACTAATTATAAAAATACATAAAAGTCGTATAATTACTTTAAAATGCATAATTTCTTTAAATAAATAATAAAGTTAATCAAAGTTCTAATAAAGTTAATCAAAGTTTTAATAAAGTTAATCAAAGTTCTAATAAAGTTAATCAAAATTCATGTATAACTATATTTAAAATCTTTAAAAAAGGCAACAATGCCAAAACTATAGCAGAAATTTCTTATAAAAAGCATTTAATGAAATGTTTATTTTTACAGAGCAATAATAAATGTTGAAAAATATAGGTACTATTTTTTAATTGCTCCTAGTTTAAAACTAATTAAAGTGGTAGCAAAATGTATTACAGAAATAAAAATATGATAAATACAATTTATAAAGTAGATAAGGGATTTCAAACAAAATAGAAATGTGAAAAGTTATTCAATATGTAGTAAGATTGTTTAATTTTGAGAAAGGGAACTTTGAATGTAATTAAGATATAAATTTAGTTGAAAAATTGTAGATTTCTTTTGTGATATTGTGGCGTTTGTGTCAAACAGTTTTGAGTTATCTTAGAAATTTCAAATTATTTTGGAAATGTTTTATTGTTCTGTTTAGTCACAAAGTATTAAGATTTTTGAAAAAACAAACAAGTAGAGTAATAATACTAAACTAGAATGTGTAAAAAACATTTGTATTCAGTTAATGTTTTATTAATTTATATTAAGAAACTTTAAAAGGAAACTTTACAAAAATCAAGAGTATTATAATTGTTTTTCCAAAAAATCCCACAGTTTTTTAAAAGAAAACCTTAGAATTTTTGAAAACTTACTTTTGGTTGAGATATTTTAATAATTTTGATTATAAGTAATCCGGAAGCTAAGCTACGTTTTGTTCTAAAAATTAAACTATGATTTCTGTAAAGAATAAAAGAATTAAACAAAATATGTGTATATTATAAATCAGAAATTTCATAATTCTATCATAAATTTGAAAAAAGATGAAATGTAATTTTATGAGAGTTTGGAAAAAAATTTTTAATGCTTCAGAAATTTTAGCTAAATTTGGACTGCATATTAAAAATTGCAGAGGGCAATCATTTGATAATGCGTCTAATATGTCCGGGCAGTACTCAGGTCTATAGGCACGTATTAAAGAACACAGTTCAAGCGCAGTTTATATTCCTTGTGCCATTCATTCTTTAAATTTAGTAGGAAATTTAGCAGCAGAAAGTTGTAGCGATGCAATTGAATATTTTATGCTTGTACAGAAATTATTCAATTTTTTTTCTGTGTCAACCCATCGCTGGCGAATTTTAAATAAAAATCTGGAAAGGAGTAAACATGCAATATCTGTGAAAAAAGTTTCAGATACACGATAGTCAGCAAGAGCAGACGCCGTACGAGCTATAAGACTTGGTTATACACACAAAAGGAGGCCAGGGCTGAAATCCGTGATACAAATAAGGAGAAGATCACAATACTCTCTGGAGGCAACTTCTCTTTTGAAATAGATGGGGAAGTATGAAACTTCCCTAATGACCATGATTTGGGATACCATACTGCAGAGGGTGATTGCTACTAGCAAAGCATTACAATCAGTTGGGTGTGAGCTATTAAAAGGAACTAATCTACTGAAATCTTTAGAAAATTATATACAAAATTTCAGGAATGAATTTGTAAAAGTAGAACAAGAAGCAACTGCTTTATCAGGGCTCCCATTTGAAAAGGAAGTTTGACAAGCTTGCAGGCAGCGAAAGAGAAAAATTATTTTCGGTAAAACTATAAAGAAGGTCATGAATTTGAAAATAGGGAAAATTTCTTGGTCAACTCATTCTATGTCATATGTGATAGAACAAAAACAGAACTATTCCGAAGAGCTGGAATATATAAAAATGTTATAGAACACTTTTTTTTGTATTTTTTGACGAGATGTTACCTGAAATTAAGAAGAAAGCTGTACAAAAATTAAAGGATATTTACAAAGACGATATTGAATCGTTTAATTTTGACGATGAATTGGATCAGTTTTTGCTATTTTTAAAAGAAAACAAAGATACACAATGAACACTCCAATAGAAATTTATCGAGTTTCAAAAGAAATTGTCTCGACTTTCCCTAAGGTAAAGATACTTTTAAAAATATTTTTAACTATACCGATATCAAATGCAATCAGGTGAAAGATCTTTTTCGGTTTTAAAGGCGTTAAAAATTATTTAAGAAGTAGTATGGGAGAAGAGAGAAAAACTGAACAGCATGGCCATATTATATATAGAACAAGATGTTTTGGACTAAATAGATACTGCAAAAATAATCGATGAATTTGCCCAAGAAGAATCAAGACGTAAAGTTCTATAGCAAAATTTTAAGCTTTTAAGTAAGGTTCTTTTTTAATTCTTTAAAATAAAGTTTAATTTTTTTTTTAGCCGTTAATTTTTTTTATCTATACATTTTATTTTGAGAATTTAAGTTCAGTGAATTTTTTCACTATTTAAGTTTTTCGACTCTTCAGCCCAGGGGGCCCCAAACCTTTTACCGCCAGGGGCCTCCAACTAGCTTAATCCGCCTCTGACTACACATACAATACCTGGTAAAGATACATAACCAGTAGAAATTGCGAATGGAAATTTTATGCAACTATTCATTTTTATATATATTGTATTGAATTTTTTCTTTTTTACAATTCATTGTGTTGTAAAAATAAAATTCATTTTCATCCATGCATAAATATTTTTTATTATTCAAAAACTTTCATATTAAGTCTATCCAATATGCTAAATTCTATTTTACACGTTTAATTTATATTTTGGAGCCATCTATTGTTTATAGATAAATTATACTATTTTTATAAATTATATGTAATTTAATAAGAAGAAAAATACATTTAAAACTGAGGATAATTAAATTGCATTTTTTAAAATATTTGCACCTTTTCTGATGAAACATTCCCTTAATATTGTATAATAATTTTTAAAAAGTAGATCAACAAGTTATAGGCACTTTACACAAAGGCAAGTTTAAGAAAGTATTGAATTTGTTATTAAAAATTGTAGATCTTCTGTACCCAGTGCTCGAAATGAGCTTAAACCAGCACTGTTTGAAACACAAAGTATTTATGCATAAAATAATGATACTAACTTTAGCTATAAAAATCACCAGGTTTGTAAAAAAAAAAAAATTCAGTTTTAAATTGGGGCGCAGTTGAGCAAGTTTGAGTTTTATTGCACAACTTTAAAGTACTAAAATATAGTGTGACGGGTGCTCACGCGTTTCACTAACCTTCTCTCAAATCCTTAAAGATTGTATTTATTTTAACCAATCCCCGCGAGAGCCAAAGGTGTGACTTATGCAAACAAGATAGTTTCGGGTTTAGCGAGTTCAAAAAAGATATAAAAGGGAAAAATGAAATGAAGAGATAGAGGATAACTACGAGGTTGATTAAGAAGGTGATTCTGAGAGATTAGTTTAACTAGTGGAAGTATATTCGCCTGAGGAAGGCTATTGAAAAGGTCATTAATTCGGTTCGGACGGAACTGAAGATATCAAGGATTGAAGTCGCTCTTTAGATCCTTCAAATATTAAAGAATCCTGCCTTAAAAAGATACAGGTCTGTGATTTTCATAAATTAGATTTAAATGCGTAGTTTGATTGTATGCGTTATTCTCCGTAGTCTCAGTTAGTGTTCCGTCGTTCATAATTGAATTCTTATCTCACTCCACTGTAATTTGTTGTTCTTAAGGTTTGATTAATATTTGTGTGTTTATCTATTAAGAAAGATTAATAAATGATATTGATTTATTAATTTAGTAGTTGTTAATTATGAATCCAACATACCCGAATTTAGATAATGTGCAAAGGGAGTTAATAATCATAGGGGTAGTGAGAGACTACGACAATAGTACGACAATATATGTGGGACGGCGTCTAGGGGAAGGTTCGATTTTAATGTTAAAATAAGCACGCAGAGTTAAAATAACTTAATTTATTAATAACACAACTAAAACATTTACTATTTTCAAGGGGTTTTAAATAATTCGAGATAGCACCATACTATTTCCGAAAACACGTACTCTTTCTCAAAACAACGGAGAGACCGATTTCCTCTGACCTGCCTTCGTTCAAGCTTTGGTGCAACTCCCCGTTTTTCCTTTCTGCCCCCTTTATAAATACATGACCTCATCGTATTGCGCAGCTAAAACTCACGTGGTTTCGATTAGTGGTGCCATCTCTTACAATAAAAATCAAAAGAAGTAAAAGAAAACTTGCACTCCTTTCCTACATATATTATCATGTAGTTAAGTACATCATGGGAATATTCAGTTTTATCTGCAATATTTGAATTCAAAAGTCTAATTGCAGTATTAACTGAGGGTGATTTTTAGATACATCCTTTTTACACAGTAGTGTCCATCAATCTCTTCGAAATATTGTTTCTCACAGCAACCTGAGAATGTTTGGGCCAACAAGAAAAAACTAATGATAAAGCTTTCAAGTTATATAAACTATTTTTAAAACAAAAATTAGCCTTGAAAACAATCTTAATTAAGTAACTATGATAACTCAAAACATTATCAAGCATAAATGCCTTTAGTAATGAGAACTGAAATAATTAACCATTTCACACTGCAAGAGTTGGCTCAAAAATATTTTTAATTCAATTTAAGAGTGGAAAACTGCTTTAAAATGAAACTGAAACCAAAACCCAAGCTCTTCAAATATCTTTAAAACTAATTTATTATCAGATCTGAAATTTGGTGGCAAGCTACTCAATGATATGGGCCATAAGAAAATGTCAAAATTGTTTTTGAAATGTTTAGGGCATTGTGTGGCCTTAAAATAGTATGATTTGTACCAATCCATTATGAAGCTATTAAAGATATGTTGTAAAATAATAACATTTAGCACTTTGATAGCCTTAATAATTATCACCTACAAATGTTTGAATTTCTTTTTTTTTATAAATCATTGTTCCCATGAAAAAAAACGAATCATACTAAAATATGGGATTAATTTTAGAAATTGTTTGAAACATGCTAAATTATTTTCATGAAAATTTTTACATTTTGAAGCACACAAAATTTTTGTTAGCTAGTTTAAATTAGTAATTAAAGTTATTTAACTTGCATCATTTACCAACATTTAATTTTAATATTACTTTATTTTATACAAGTGAAGCATGTGAAAATTTTATTTTTTTAACTAAGAAATCCATTGCAATTTAGAAAATGCATTTTCATATTCTTTTGAAAGGCTATCAGTGACATTGCTTCATTATTTATTTATGAAGAGTATTTTTTTCTAAGATGTATTCCAAAAGAGTATTTTTTTGGTCAGTTTCAATCTTTATTTGCATTAATATGGATATATAAAATTGAAACATTGTTATTGTATATTAATTTTTTAAACAACTGTTCTATGAAAATTCCCAAGACATAGTGAGATTTTTCGAAATATATGATAAATCTGTAATGAAATAACATATTTGCCAGCTTTGATTGTCTGACTTTACTTAGTAATTATTATTTACAAAGGTTGGAAATTTCTTTTAAAAATTTCCCTTTAGACTGTCTTCAAAGTTTAAAAAAGAAAATACTCTTACACTATTAAGTTAAAGAAAGGAATCATGATAATACATAATTTTTAGGAATAATGATTAAATTTTATTCTATTATTCTTTATTACAAATTATTTCTTATGAGTTATTGAATTGCATATAAACTGTCTAATTGATGTAAAGCAAACAAATATTTCCTTACAATTTTAAAAAATAAAAGAATTATTAACATTAAAAGCTTTGAAGTCCTAATAATAATACTGAAATGAATTTTCAAGTACAGCAAAAATGAAACTTTATATGAATCTTTGAAAATAACAGTTAAATTCACAAGCTTTTTTGTAATTACAAGAAGTTTATATGTAAAAAAAAATATAATCAATATCACAAATTCGGTAAGAAATAAATACCTGCGCTTACAAAGAATGGGTCAGGAGCAATGAAAACTTAAAACAATCCTTAGAAATGCCACAACACTAGAATTTACGAAATCCCAGGAGGTCTTCACAGCACTCAGACACAACTAACAGTGTCTAGAAATACAAATAAGCAATATATTCAGTTAACGGTTATACATTTAGATGGAATCTCTGTTATCCAATCATCATAATAAGTTCATTGAGAGTCTTTGGTCCTATTCAACAGTCGAAGTATTAACTAATCACTCTTGCTGACAGTAGACAAAACACACACACAATGTTTTGTTTTGGCGAGCCACTCCCTATTTACAGTCTGCACGAATTTTTCTAGGAAAAACTCGCTTACATAATGATTTGAGATATTAGTAGATTTATCCAATTTCAAGAAGCAATTTGTTCAAAAGAGCGTTGCATAATTTTTTAATCACAATATGGCTGGCACTAAAAAAAAATAATTACTAAACCTAAAAGTATACAAAAATTCGAAGCCAAAGGATAGAAGTATAAACTAAACTTAAATCTAATACTATAAACTAAAACTATATATACACTGGTGTGCAAAAATTAAGGACGAAGTCGAAAAATTAGCATATCAGCTGAACGAAGAGGCAGAGTGGACAGAAAGACCAATCAGAAGATTAAGTGAGGTGATGTACGGTAGCACATGCGCAGATATGCAGGTAGACGTAATGGGGGAGTGTCTGAGTAGTAAAGCATGTTGTCGGTGTAAGATTAGTATTTCTGGCAAAGAGATTGCACACCGTATAGCAGTTAAAATCACACCGAGTTGCTGCCTCAGGCGAAATGGCGAATAATCAATCTGTTAGACGACATTTGGATGCTTTTACCCGAGGTCGAATCATTGGGAAGTTGGACGAAGGTCGCAGTGTGACAAGTGTGGCTGCCGAGTTCTGAATTGCTCACAGCATCGTTTCACGACTTTGTAGAGAATTTCAAACTACAGGAACAGCTATCCGGGGGTTCAGTAGTGGTCGTCCACGAGGAACCACACCCGCAGATGACCGGTATATTGCCTTACAGGTCAGAAGAAACAGGCGGCAGACAGCGGGAGAAATCGCTAGACACACGACACAGGCGACTGGACGACCGATATCGCGTTTTACCGTGGCCAGAAGACTGCACGGTGGTGGTCTGTTTGCACGACGCCCTGTACGGTGTGTACCTCTAACGCCTGCCCATCGGAGAAGGCGTTCTCTGTGGTGCCGGGAACACCGGAATTGGAGAGACAATGAATGGGAACGAGTACTCTTTACAGATGAGAGCAGATTTAGTCTGAGTAGCGATTCTCATCGCATACTCATCTGGAGAGAGCGGGGAAGCCGCAATCATCCCTCGAACATCATTGAAAGGGACAGGTATGGAGGTGGCGGTGTTCTCGTTTGGGGAGGCATCATGCTTGGTAGTCGTACAGACCTTCACATCTTCGACGCAGGTTCAGTCAACGGCACCCGTTATTGTAACGAGATTCTTCTTCCATATGTGCGTCTTTTTAGAGGCGCTATGGGTCCGCAGTTCCTTTTCATGGACGACAATGCACCATGTCATCGCACAGTAGCTGCCGAACAGCTCTTAGAGAGTGAGGATATTGAACGTATGGATTGGCCGGCACGATCTCCGGATCTCAATCCCATCGAGCATGTATGGGATTTTCTAGGCAGACGCTTGGCAGCTCGTACCTTACCACCAGTAACGATTCCGGAGCTTCGATTGGCGCTGCAAGACGAATGGGCAGCAATGCCTCAACAACTCATTGACACCCTCATTCTCAGCATGGGCAGACGCTGTGAAACCTGCCTAGCAGTCAGGGGAGATCATATCCCCTACTAAAGACCGGATATTTCTTGCTGGACACCCATCATAGGGATGTTTCGGCCTTCAGTCGCATTGCGCTCCATGCTACTTTTTCAATAAAGCTTCTTTTTATCCCTCTGATTTCTCTTTTAGTAAGTGTTGCTTACATTACTCATGTCCTTACGTATTGGGAATCTTAAGGTATTAAATGTGTTGATTTGGAATGCTTTTGTACAAAGTTATATTGAAAAAACCGTCTCGTCCTTAATTTTTGCACACCAGTGTATATTTGGTCACAATACAAAAACTAAAAAAGTAGAAAATGTATTAAAACTATTTTGACTAAAAAGAATTTAAAGAATATAAAATAATAATGTTTGTAAATTCGAAAGTTAGCGCGCAACCACAAGTGTCATACGATCAACTGTTATTTGTTTACATGATCGCACGTTGTTAATCACGTGATTATGGCCACGATCGCAGCACCCTCTGGTGATGTATCGACCCCATTACAATGATAATATTTTCAGAAAACATCAACACTAAAAGGAAAACCGGAATGTCAGGAATGCTGTTGCGAATAGCATCCCCTCTCCAACCAATCAGCGTCAAGCGAATGACGTCAGTTTTTGTTGTTGTTCTGTTCTTACTTTAGATGTACTTAAATCTTATTGCTGTAACGTTGTGTATTGCTATTGCCCGTCATTAAATGCTTAATGTGTCACATCCTTGTCTATTCAGTATTCGCAGATTATTTACACCGAAACTTGACACCGGGTAGATGTCAGCCATGCAATAATATTTTAAAGAATTGTGCTGCTGTGAGTTTAAAGCTTCATAATTTATTTGGTGCCCGAATGTGGGGCGAAGTTTCGGTTTCAATTTGTTATTTTTAGTCTTAGAGAAAAAATGGATGTGACACTGTTAAAACACAACGAAAATCGCTGCGTACATCGTTTATGCTAAGTGCTAAAACTGTCGAAGAGGAGCTTAGAAAAGAAGATCCTGATTTAACTGTACTTTCGATTTTGAGACTACAAATAGGCGACAAATTTTCTCGCTTAGAACAGTGCCAATCGGATATAGCAAATTTAATTTTGGCAGAGGAAAACGGTGACGTAGCATATGAAGAAGACTTCATAAAAGCGGAAAAATACCGAGATAAATTTTCCGATTTTTGTGCTAGAATTGAAAGACTGTCTGTGAAAGAAAACGAAAATAAAGATGTCTTTGAAAAAAGAAAGTTCAAGCTTCCGAAAATAGAGCTCAAAAAGTTTGACGGCAATTCTAAGGATTATTTGACATTTTGGAGTCAATTTAAAAAGATTCATGAAGATGAAAGTTTGCTGAACGAGGACAAGTTCCAATACCTGTTGCAGGCCGTTGTGCAAAATTCAAATGCGGCTCGAGATGTCAAGAGCTTTCCCGCAACAGCGGACAACTATCCAAAAGCAATAGCTCAACTCCAAGAACGTTTCGGAAGAGAGATCTCCTGGTGAAAATCTATGTAAAAGATTTACTGTCAATGGTCATGAGAAACGCAAAACCAATCGCACGATGTTTATGAATTGTTAATATGTTCGCTGGATGAATCATTCTCGCTTCGCGTCGAGCTGTTTTCTGAGAAAAAGATTTGTGGCAAAGTGCCAAAAGTTAGTAACCCTGTTGTAATTAGAAATTATATAAAAAATTGAAAGGGAAAGCGAAAATTCATATTTTTCGCCGCATCGACCTATAGTGAAAAAGGATAGCATAACGAGTAAAATTCGCCCAGTTTTCGATGCGTCAGCTCGTGAAACTGGCCAGAGTTCGCTAAATGACTTATTGTATAAAGGTCCAAATTTAATTGAGCAAATACCAGATATTTTAGACAAGTTTCGTAGTTACCCGATCGGACTTTCTGCCGATATAGAGAAAGCATTCCTTCAGTTGGGAATTGCCCCTAAGCATAGACATTTTTTGAAATTCTTTCACCCTGACGAGGGAGAGGAAATTGTTTATCGTCATTGCCGAGTGGTTTTTGGTGTATCGTCGAGTCCCTTCTTGTTAGCTGCAGTACTTACGCACTTAATGGAAAATGTGCCAGCAGAGAATTCTCAACTAGGCTCTAAGTTAAAACTTTCGTTTTATGTAGATAATTGCGTTACGGGAGTGAATGATGTTGCACAACAAGAACAATTTGTTTTAAAATCTAGATAAATTTTCTCACGTGGGTGTTTTAATTTACGTAATTGGGAAAGTAATGTAGAAAGTAAACACATATTCAAAAGTACAGGTACAACGAAATTATTAGGGATAATTTAGGATCTAGATAAGGACACTTTGAAGTGTAAAATTGATTTTGAAAGTTTATCAGGTGAAACTAAAATAACTATAAGACCTGTTTTAGCAACTGTCCAAAAAATATTTGATCCAGTAGGTATACTGTGTTCTGTGACTCTAACACCAAAAATATTGTTGCAAAACACATGAAAATTAAAATTATCATGGGACTCATCTTTGCCAGATGAGATAGTGAAACCCTTTTTTAAATGGTGGAATGAAATAAAGATACTTTCAGATGTGGAAATTCCTCGTTATTTTGAAATTAACGATAGCACACAAATGCATGTTTTTGTCGATGCTTGTAAAGAGGCCTATGCTACTTACATATTTTTTAGATCGAACACTTTGCAGGGTGTAAAGGTTGCACTTGTTAGGGCAAAAACGAGAGTAGCTCAATTAAAGCAGGTAACAATCCCCAGATTAGAGCTGATGGCGTGTTGTATTGGTGCCAGGTTGGCACATTCGGTACAGGAATCTCTTGATATTACTGAAATGGAAACCGTCTTTTGGAGTGATTCCATGGTTGCACTGTATTGGTTAAGGGAAAAGGGAGGCTGGTCAGTTTTCGTTTCAAATAGGATTAAAGAAATAAAAAATCTCTTTCCTAATAGTGAATGGCGTCATGTGCCTGGAAAAATGAATCCGGCCGATTTAATTTCTCGAGGATGTTCACCTGGTCATTTAGTTGAGTTACATTGGTGGGAACAGGGCCGCCGCGTGGGGGTGGCAAAATTGTTCACCGCACAAGGGCGCCTGGGGCAAAGGGTGCCAAAATTTATAGTACTTATAGTTTTTTTAATTTAATGTTACTTACATAAAAGTTGTTAATAAAAAAACTTGCAATTTTGCATGTTTTATATATTTTTAGCAATACAATAAGATTTTTTTTTTTGAATTTTATATTTTATTTTAATTTTGTTTTCGTTTCTGCGGATTGTTTTCGTTTGTGTAAAACAAAATTTGATTTCCGATACGAACAATAAAAACACGTTCCGTGTGGAGTTCCTGCTTTTTTTCGGAATGTGTTCAAAATCTAAGAATTTGTAACATGTAAAAACAGGAATTGGGAATGATTTATATTGGCATAAATTTTTATTCATATGCTGAGAAGATGTGGCTCAACGTATTTGTTTTGTTTGTGTGCAATGATAAAATATGTACATTTTTAAAATTATGTAAATCGCTTGATTTTCTTCTCCAAATCATATTTTGCTTCATGTATACTGTTATTAAACTGTTCTCAAATCTCGAAATAAAATCTTTATCGCAGCATTTCTCGAACTGTGGGGAGCGCCCTTTTAAGGAGGGCGTGATAACCCTACTTGAAGGGGAAGGGGGGAAGCGCGAGAATGTTACGAAAAATCGAAAATAAAATATTTAAAATAATTATCAATTTAATGAAATAATTTGCTATTTAAAATTATTATAAAGCAAAATATATTCTTATATAATAAAAAAGGAAATACACATTGAAACTGATATAATACGCACTACTTATAAATGTATCAGTTCTGCACAAAGTATTTGATAATTAATTTATCAATATTCAATTAAAAACAAGTTCAGTAATTACTAGTGACTCTCTTGGGCTTGTCATATACAAAATTTATTTACAAAACTTAATATTTATCTAATTAGTGTGTTCATAATTAAAGTCGTATTGAATCGTAGTTTTACCATCAAAGTACATTATAATTGCATTCAGTACATTGTTATTGTAAGAAGTTGGGCGCGATGAAAATTATGACTGAAAACTGGGTCGCAAATATTGAAAGTTTGAGAAACCCTGTTTTATCGTGATCTACAACACTCTTTTTGGTATCATGAATTTCTTTAGATTCTAAGCAGGGTATCTATACACAAGGGCAGCCGAATTTACGATTTCTTCCAAATTTAAGATATGAATAAAAAAGGTTGCTACATAACTGTAATCGTCGCAATTCAGTTGAAAGTAATTTCGAATTTGTAGGGATTTCACTAAATTCTTTTTCGTTGTTTGTTCAGTGTTGCGAACTTTACTTATTGAAAAATTCTTGTTTTCAATATTTCATTTTTTTATAGACTGTTATTTGAAAATATACTTCAAAGTTCCATGAAAACTCTTACCATACATATTATTACATCTTAAAAAACCTGCACAAGAAGCAATTCTTTTCTAGTTACATTCTATTTTTAATAACAATATGATTCATAATAAGCTAGTTTCCTGTTTCAATATTTCGCAATCTTCTCGTATGATGTAATTTTATTTTTTGTATCATTTCCTGTCTATCTCGGTGGGCTATTTTGTAGCTCTAAGCCCTCTGTTGGATGTGCGTTCGATCCTCCCGAATAAATTAATAGCTGGGGATTCTGCAACATGTTTTATAGCGTAGCATTTCGTTTCTGCTTCCTTTTAATATTAGTAAATACTCAAGCACATACAAATTGTATTAGATAAATTATAAAACTAAAATTATAGATTTAAAAAAAAAAAGAGCGAAACCAAGTGGGGTGCGTTTAAGTGCAAACAACGCCAAGAAAGAGAAGACAGTAAGTAAAAATTGTAGCTTTGAGTATATTTAAAATATTCCCATATTTTTTCTAGAGAGAATTCAACCAAGATAAAGCCCTCATTTTTTTTGCACCAGGGCCTTTAAATACCTAGCTATGCGACTGTCTTCAGGAAATCACTTTTTTTCAAAGAGAGAAAGTTGACGCAATTTTAAATCAGTAATTTCTTCAATTTTACTTCATTCCTTTATAACTTCAAACGGTAATTATGAATTTACTTTTGATTTGTTTTGTATTTTCCCTTGAGTAAAAAAATGTGCAAGCATTTTTTTTCATATTAAAATAATAATTTTATCATTAACATTTTTATCATATTATTCAAAACATACATTTATTATTTGCTTTACTTTACAAAGGAGGCAATAAAAGTAATGTCCAGCTTAGTGAAATCTAATTAAAAAAATTTTTATTTTGTAAATTTTCCGTGTTACATCAGCTAATTTTAAGATTTTCGTCTACATTTATACATATATTTCAATGGACTTTTATAGTACTTTTATGTTGATTAATATGCATCATTATTTGTTTTCTTTGCTTCAATACATCTTCCAAAAACACTTTTCTATGCAAGAACAGTTTTATAAAGTTTAATTATTAGTGTAAACATGAAATTCCAAATAGTAGTACTTAAGGTAGTATTGGTATTGAAGTTTTTTTCACGAAACTTCCAAGTTTAATTCCTAGCATTGATATTTTGACACTGATCGCACTTGGATTGAGCTATAGAAATAAAAATAGATAAAAAATATCTATAATATTTCTTCATTTTTGAAGGAATGGAAAATGTTAATGCCTATGTGTGTAAAACTTGATTTAAATTCTATAAAAAATATTAATTGGAGCATGGCAGTCTTAACGCGACTGTTGCTGGGATGGGGGACCTTTTTCCTGGAAGCTCATATCAAGTAGGTGTCTGAAACTTTCGAATTCTTGTTTCACTAACAACTGATTCTTTCGTGAAAGTATACCGATCCCCAGTCTAGAATTCATTTTACTTTATAAATACTCTAAATTTTTCTTTATAAAAAAATAATAAAAATAAATGTGGTAAAATATTCTTGATTCAAATGATACTACAGAAAAACTAGCTTTCAGAAACAGAAAGATTTGCTTTTATAATAAACAAGGAAACAAAAGTTGATGGTAAATTAATGTTTACAACATGTGTAAATGATAGAAAGGCTGATTAATATGAAATTTTTTGCCTTAATTTTGCAGAATTATTCTTTGTTGAAAATTTTATTTAACTTTTTGTACTCCATTTGTGATGTGATTTATACTTGCACAATTCATCATAATCTGAATATAATATTGCTTATGTCTTTATCATACAAAGATTTAAAAATTCAAATTTATCGTAACCAGATTATTCACTGAACATTTGGTTACTGAAATACGCACATTTGTGTTAAAATTATTCTTACTTTTTGAGAAATATATTACTCTGGAATACCCTACTCATATCGTAAAGAATTTGAAATTTACTTCAGATAATCGTAGATCAGATGAAGCGTATGAACATGCAATTGCCAATGAAAGTATCGTTTCTGATGATTTGGGGGTGGATACTGATTTTCCACGCAGTCGAAACAGGTTTAAAAAAACTGTTTCAAGATGAACAAACCGATGAATCAATCAACAATCCAAGACAAAAGTTTAAGGTTCAATTTTACAATATAATATTAGACACTGCTATTTCTTCAATTTCAGAAAGTTTCAGTCAATTAAAAGAACATTACAATTACTTCAAGGTACACTATATACCTAATTTAAAAAACTGGAGTGACAATGAAATTTTAAAACATTGTGAAGAATTAGAACGAAAATTAACGGATACTAAAAATATTAATGAAAATGACATAGATGGATTAAATTTGTTTGAAGAAATAAAATATTTCCGATGTTTTACCAAAGAAGATATGTCACCTATTGATGTTTTAAATTATATTTAAGAAAACAATCTTATCGATACATTTCCAAATATTGCACTAGCTTTACGGATTTCTTGAACCCTGCCAGTTTTGGTGGCTACTGGAGAACGAAGTTTTTCAAAACTTAAAATTATAAAAAAAACTACGTACGATCTACTATGGCGCAGGAGAGATTATCGGACTTGTCAATTATATATAGAGAGAGCGAAATTTTGGATAAATTAAATATAAAGGAATTGATACGAGCATTTGTAGCTGATAAAGCTAGGATAATCAATATTTGAATATATTTTCAAATTTTTATATTTTACTTAAAAAATTTATATCATTTTTGCTTTGTTTTGCATTTTAAATTTATGAAATAATAAAAAAAAAACAATAAGACAAACGTGTTTTAATATTATAATTTTAAAGCTTTTCAGTTCGAAAGTCAAATTTCGAATACTATATAAATGAGTATTTCTTATTTTATTTGTAGCACTTTATAAGAGTGCAACAGAACCCCATAAAGGGGCGCCGAATTTCAACTTGAACAAGGGCGCTTAATACCCACGCGGCGGCCCTGGGTGGGAAGGTCTATTGTGGTTGGTATAGCCACCAGATACTTGTCCCTTAACAAAGTTACCTGATTATGATACTTCCGAAATTTCATTAGAAAGAAAAAAGTTAGATTGTGTAATTTAAATTTGTCGGAGGAAAAGTTGCCATGGTATGCTAGGAAATTTTCGAAATTCCATTCAATCTTAAGATTAGTTGCCTGGGTTCTTAGGTTTATTAATAATGTTAGATGCAGAATTGGTGACAGAAAAAAAGGACAATTGTCTTTAGATGAGTTAGAGAGTGCTGAGATTCAGCTGATCCGATCTGTTCAAGCTCAGTGTTTTGTAGATGAAAAGTTAATTTCAAACCTCTGTGTGTTCAGAGATCATATTAACATCATTCGTGTGAAAACACGAATAACTGAGCGCATAGATACGTCTCTTTTTCTTTCGCCAATCTTACTGCCTAACAATTGTATATTTACACAAAGACTTGTAGAACATTTTCATTTAAAGAATCATCATGCGGGCACACAATTGCTTTTAAGCATAACACGTGAAAAATATTGGATAGTAGGTGGCAGGAGAACTGTTCGAAAGATATGGAATGCCTGTGTTAAATGTCGTAGATTTAAAAGTAAATCTCCCATGACTGATCCTGTTTCTCTACCAACTGACAGAGTGAAAGATGCAGCAGTATTTGAAGTGGTAGGTGTAGATTTGGCTGGTCCCCTGTACATTAAACGGGGGTGATAAGGTTTGGGTTGTCCTCTATACCTGTGCCATCTATCGTGCTTTGCACCTCGAATTAGTTTCCTCTCTTATTACTGATGCCTTCCCATTATCTTTTCTTCGTTTTGTGGCCAGAAGAGAAATACCTCGTATAATATATTCAGACAATGGTACAAATTTCAGAGGAGCCTATAACGAATTAGCTGCTATAGATTGGAACGAAGTTTCTCGATATGCAGAGATACAACGTATAACGTGGAAATTTATACCTCCCACAGCTGCCTGGTGGGGAGGGTTTTGGGAGAGGCTTGTAAGAACAGTGAAAGAGCTTCTCAGGAGAACCTTAGGAAAGGCCATATTTACATATGAAGAATTGCTAACGATTTTATACGAATGTGAAAAAGTTGTTAATTTACGTCCATTGACATATCTGTCTGAAGATATGCAAGATTTAACTCCAATTACGCCTGCAATTTTCCTGTTTGAAATACAAACTGCCGAGACCAAAGATTTAGAGATTTGGGATGCTAATCACTTCCGTAAAAGATTGAGATTTAGAGCTAAAGTAATCGAGGAACTAAAAAAGCGATTTAGGAACGAATACCTTGGACAATTGATTCAACGACAAAAACAACATCCTCAGTCGTCAAACATTTGTGAAGGTGACATAGTTTTGATTGGGGACGATTGGAAAAAAACGTCTTCAATGGCCTTTGGCTCGTGTAATAAAATTGATTCCAGGAAAGGATGGACTTGTGAGAACTGTAAAACTAAGGACACAGTCTTGTACTTTAATTCGTCCAATTCAACGTGTGTTTCCGCTTGAGGTGAGTGGGAATATTGTAACAAGTCTTCCTTTCCAAAATATTCAACAGATTGATTCGTCCATGAACTGTGCTGATTCTGAAACTTTAAAAGCTACTGTGAAACCTCAGGTGACCAGATGTGGTCGCCCAGTGAAGAAACCCAACAAACTGAACTTGTTGACTTTAACTGATGTTTTTGATTAAGCTATCCAGCTTATCAAAAAGGGGGGAGGATGTTGCGAATAGCATCCCCTCTCCAACCAATCAGCGTCAAGCGAATGACGTCAGTTTTTGTTGCTGTTCTGTTCTTACTTTAGATGTACTTAAATCTTATTGCTGTAACGTTGTGTATTGCTATTGTCCGTCATTAAATGCTTAATGTGTTACATCCTTGTCTATTCAGCATTCGCAGATTATTTACACCGAAACTTGACGTCGGGTAGATTTCAGCCCTGCAATAATATTTTACAGAATTGTGCTGCTGTGAGTTTAAAGCTTCAAATGCAATGTATTACTACGCGGAGTTTTCTTTCTCTGAGGAGAATCATATTGCATATGGTTACTACAAACCGGTTCCTCTCAAGAATATGCCTTGATGATCAATCTTCGGCGAGAAAAGAAGATTTGGTGGTAAAAAATCCAGCCCACGTTAATGAAGATTTCTCAGACTTTTATACAATAGAACCTTTGTTTTTCTTTTGATTAAATTTGATTTAATATATTTTCGTATTCCATTAAGACATTTATTAGCCGTAATAATTCTCTTTTGGATTTCAGTAGTACAATCGTTTCTATTGTTAATTTCTGAACGTAAATAAGTGAAACTGTCAACAACTTCAAAATTATATTCTTCAATTTTAAAGAGAGAATTGTTAAAACAAGATTTAATGCAGAATATGTATTTGGCCTTGTACTCATTGACTTTCAGTCCCATTCTAGGGCCACTTCCTCTAATAACAAAAACGGTGCAGTGGGTGTTCCGGCAATGATATCAGTGTCTTCAGCAAAAGCGAACAACTGTTCTGATTTATTAAAGATATTTCCTCCGGTATTGATATTGGAACCAACAAATATATATTATCAAAAATGATAATTTTTTTTCTTTATTTATAATTGACTTCTTTATAGTTTACATAAGGATTTAAATGAATTAAAAAATTCATCTTCAAAGTATTATTAATTACAGTAATGGATTATAAATAATTTTTTTTATTTGTATTTTTGTTCCTTCTTTACTTAGTTCAAACATACATTTTTTCTACAAAATTAAATCCATGAAAAATATTTAGATTTTAGGTCAGGCATGTCAAACACGCGGCCCGCCAATACATAGGTTGCTGCCCGCGGAGACATTTTACAAAATTTTAAATATCAATCTTTAAAGAGTTTTTTTTTTTTTTTGGAAATTTATTTTAAAGAAAATCGTATTTTACTATCAAAATAGCCCTTAAATGAAAATTATTTTTAATATTTTATTAATTTTTTTCATTTAATTTTACTACAATAAATGTTTTCTTAAATGCATTTATGAATATTTTTTGTTATAGATCACACTAGGATTCATCGTGAGAACGACTTTTATTTCTCTTTGAAATGTCCAATCAACGAGAAACGAATAGCAGGACGTCAGAAACAATTGAAGTTTTATTTTTCAAAATTTAAAAATGCCAAGAGAGACCAAGACAAAGTGTAGTGTTTACTTAATCGTTTGTGAAGGAAAGTGGATTTTGGTTTTTATTCATATTAAACTAAAAAGTTATTTTAATAAAAACATAATCAGGAACAGAATAAGAAAAGATAACTGAAGATGAACACCCGAATTTTCAAGAAAAATGGGAACTGCAATATCTTTTCCGCCCAAAACAAATAAAATACAAAAATATATTTTATTGTGCCTCACACTGTAAAAACTGTAATTCAGTTGTTAAGGAATTTAACTTTAAGGCACTATGATAAAAATAAAAAAAACTAGCTATGACAAATTTGTTATGAATCTTTATGAAAACGAGTTGTCAAAATAGAAATAATTCTTAAAAAATGAAAAAAAAAATGTATTCACTAAATTTGTTAAATGAGAGAGAATGTAAACTTTGCACTGTTCAGCTACTCGAGGGTTATAGTTATTATTTATTAAAACTAGTTATATGTTATCACTTTTTTAATCGCAACCAGATCATTTACTGAACAAGATTGGTGAACACTGAACTAAAGCTGTGAAATTACCGTGTTTACTCGAATCTAAGCCGCACTTTTCCCCAATGTTAATGCTACTTAAAATCGGGGGCGGCTTAGAATCGAAGGGAAAGAAATCTGTTGAATAGGATATTAAGAGCAATTACGGGTTCATGTATGTAATTAAAAGTTTATTATAATGATAAAATAACTAATTCTTCACTTCTTATTAGTTCTCATTTTAACTTTTAACTTCGTAAAATTGTATACCGATAAACCATTTTACACTATTTTTCATTTTTCACAAAAACATTTTGAGAATTTGTAGTGTGGCCTAGAATCAAGGGCGGCTTAGATTTGGAAAAAATAATATTATGTCCAGTACAAATATTAAAAAAAAATTTGTGTAATGCTCCCATGTTGTG
The DNA here is from genome assembly GCA_019973975.1 of Trichonephila clavata. Lineage (NCBI taxonomy): Eukaryota > Metazoa > Arthropoda > Arachnida > Araneae > Nephilidae > Trichonephila > Trichonephila clavata. The sequence goes on from BMAO01037303.1 coordinate 152,790, forward strand.
AAATACTAAGTAATGCAGCCTTTGATGGTTACAGGAACAAGATATTTTTAATGTTCATGAAGTTCCACAACACAAGGAGATACACACACACACAAAATACATAATGTAGGAACGAGACATAAAAGGAGGGAAAGGCTTTCCCTGACTCCACGTGTACCCATCGCTCGGGGACCGTCCGGCGGAATGCAGCTGGTTAGATGCACCAGCTGAAAGAGAAGATGGGAGAGCCTGCTCTGGAATTTCAGTCTGCCATTCTATTTTCTGTTTTTCAAAAAATTCTGGTTTAAAATTTTCATCTTCTTCGTGGAGTTCTGGCAATTTGCTCAGTCCTATTTCCTGCCTGAGAGTGTCAACAAGTTCTTTTAGAGGTTTGTAATCATGATGCAATTGTTTGGCATTTTCTAGATGCTTGTTTCGATCTTCTTCTGATTGCTTTATCACATTTTCCATAATATTAATGTCAGCATGAATTTGACGCAGTTCTTCAACATGAGCCATTTTTTCCTGCAACAGCAATTCCATTTCATGACGATATTCTATCAAACACTTTTCCTCTCCTTCTGTGGCTTCAACTTCTTGCCATAGACGGGACTTCAATTTCTCCAAATGAATTGTACGGCTTCTAATTTCTTTCAAACATTCCAGTTTTCCCATTACATTTGTTTTTTTAATTGTGCTGAACATAGTACACTAAAATTAAGTTTAAGTCGAGATTCTGTAACCAGCAGAGATGATGAAATAGTGTATATATATATATATATATATATATATATCGTCGAGTAGTCATATATTATGCATAATACATATTTTTGAGGAATTTAAAGAAGTTTTGAGATGAGAAGTGTTCCTTGGAAAAGTTGACTTGTCCTGCAACTGATAGTGCACTTACCATGACCAGTATTACTAAAGGAGTTGCAAGATTAAAAGAAACAAGTAAACAACATATTAATAATAATTTTAAACATTTTCATTGTATTACTCCATAGCAAGTACTGTTCTTTGGCATGTACTTGTATATCTTGGACATGTTTTAAAATAGTCAGTAAAATTGTAACTGTATTCGAGCATGTAGACTTTGGTATCATCGATTTGCTTCATTTCTGGAAGATATATGTAGAATGTGAATTGATCGGTCAACCATATTGTATGAAAGTTCAATGGATTTCGTGCCATAAAGTGTTAAAACGATCTTTTAAATTGCTGGATGAAGTCATTATTTTCTTGAAAAAAAAATATGAATGCGCTGAATAAAAAGATGAACTTGTAATATAAACTAAAAGATCCTGGCTATCTCATTTGATATTACAGGTCAACTTAACTTAAGCTTCAAGGCAAAAATCCTTTTGTTACAATGCTATTTGATAATATTAACACTTTCAAACAAAAATTATTACAAACAGAAAGAGAAAACATGTCTCACTTTTAAAACTTTCAAAATCTATTGATTTAATCACTAAAATTAATATTTACAAAATATTCTCACCAAAATGAATTGCTAAAAATGGAATTCGATCGAATATTTCCTGATTTTTAAAATTTTGAAATACAATTTCGTTTCTTAATATCACCTCTATCTGTCGATATTGAAGTTGATGAAAACTTACAATGGAATTAATTGAAATCTATTGTGATTCTTTGTTGAAGTAAAAATGTTTGGAATTTGAGACTCTCTCTAGATTTTTATACATATCCATCTGTAGATAGGTTTCTTAAAATGTTATTTTTTGTTACGCGTATAATGAATGGCTATCTTTAGAAGCATTTATTTATGCGAGATTTTTTTTCTTTAATGAAAAAACAAAAACAAACTCAGAGAGGTCAAGATTAAATGATCAACATTTTCTTTAAAAAAAATTACATCAGCTCAACACGTTCTACCAAATTTTGATGACTTGATTTGAGGGGGGGGGGGAACTGTGTCAAATATCTTCTAAAAGTAATGTTAAATTGCATTTCGTATTTTAACTTTTATTTTTGTTTTTTATAAGAAATAATTTTAATCATTCTAAGAGTCCTGTTTTATTAATTTTTTCAACATTGAAAACATGCAGCCCTCAACTTAATATACACTGGTGTGCAAAAATTAAGGACGAAGTCGAAAAATTAGCATATCAGCTGAACGAAGAGGCAGAGCGGTCAGAAAGACCAATCAGGAGATTAAGTGAGGTGATGTACGGTAGCACATGCGCAGATATGCAGGTAGACGTAATGGGGGAGTGTCTGAGTAGTAAAGCATGTTGTCGGTGTAAGATTAGTATTTCTGGCAAAGAGATTGCACACCGTATAGCAGTTAAAATCACACCGAGTTGCTGCCTCAGCGAGAAATGGTGAATAATCAATCTGTTAGACGACATCTGGATGCCTTTACCCGAGGTCGAATCATTGGGAAGTTGGAGGAAGGTCGCAGTGTGACAAGTGTGGCTGCATAGTTCGGAATTGCTCACAGCATCGTTTCACGACTTTGGAGACAATTTCAAACTACAGGAACAGCTATCCGGGGGTTCAGTAGTGGTCGTCCACGAGGAACCACACCCGCAGATGACCGGTATATTGTCTTACAGGTCAGAAGAAACAGGCGGCAGACAGCGGGAGAAATCGCTAGACACACGACACAGGCGACTGGACGACCGATATCGCGTTTTACCGTGGCCAGAAGACTGCACGGTGGTGGTCTGTTTGCACGACGTCCTGTACGGTGTGTACCTCTAACGCCTGCCCATCGGAGAAGGCGTTCTCTGTGGTGCCGGGAACACCGGAATTGGAGAGACAATGAATGGGACGAGTACTCTTTACAGATGAGAGCAGATTCAGTCTGAGTAGCGATTCTCATCGCATACTCATCTGGAGAGAGCGGGGAAGCCGCAATCATCCCTCGAACATCATTGAAAGGGACAGGTATGGAGGTGGCGGTGTTCTCGTTTGGGGAGGCATCATGCTTGGTAGTCGTACAGACCTTCACATCTTCGACGCAGGTTCAGTCAACGGCACCCGTTATTGTAACGAGATTCTTCTTCCATATGTGCGTCTTTTTAGAGGCGCTATGGGTCCGCAGTTCCTTTTCATGGACGACAATGCACCATGTCATCGCACAGTAGCTGCCGAACAGCTCTTAGAGAGTGAGGATATTGAACGTATGGATTGGCCGGCACGATCTCCGGATCTCAATCCCATCGAGCATGTATGGGATTTTCTAGGCAGACGCTTGGCAGCTCGTACCTTACCACCAGTAACGATTCCGGAGCTTCGATTGGCGCTGCAAGACGAATGGGCAGCAAAGCCTCAACAACTCATTGACACCCTCATTCTCAGCATGGGCAGACGCTGTGAAACCTGCCTAGCAGTCAGGGGAGATCATATCCCCTACTAAAGAACGGATATTTCTTGCTGGACACCCATCACAGGGATGTTTCGGCCTTCAGTCGCATTGCGCTCCATGCTACTTTTTTCAATAAAGCTTCTTTTTATCCCTCTGATTTCTCTTTTAGTAAGTGTTGCTTACATTACTCATGTCTTTACGTATTGGGGATCTTACGGTATTAAATGTGTTGATTTGGAATGCTTTTGTACAAAGTTATATTGAAAAAACCGTCTCGTCCTTAATTTTTGCACACCAGTGTAAAATAGCTCATGTGGCCCGTAATACCAAAAGAGTTTGACATGCCTGTTTTAGGTGAATGAAAAAAGTTAGAACTAATTATTATTTTTGTAAATATAAATACGAATAGATAGAATTAAACTATTACACTCAAGATATGGAAGAAAAAATTATCTGAAAAACAATCTGAAATAATCCTGAATTGAGATAATTTTAATATTTCAATGAATCACTAAAGCATAGAAAAATGATAAAACGCCAAACCAGGTAACTTATAAAAATGATGGCACTGCACACATCTACCAATGATAAGCCTTGAAAATGAAGTATATTATTGGACGAATTAGTTTAAAATGTGAATAAATAAGTCTTTCACACATAAAAAACAAATCACCTAATTACAGAAGATAAAAGTACGAATTCATACACTTTTAAAATGTACATTAATATTACCAACAAAAATATATATTATAAAAAAACATAATTTTTTTCTTTATTTATATAATTGACTTCTTTACACAAGGATTTAAATCAATTTATGTAATTCATCTTCAAAGTTTTATTAATTACAGTAATGGATTATAAATTTTTTTATTTGTATTTTTATTCCTCATTTACTCAGTTCAAACAAACTTTTCTTCTACAAAATTAAATCTATGAAAAATATCTAGATTTTAGGTGAATGAAAAAAAAGTTAGAAATAATAATTATTTTTGTAAGGAAAATTAGGTGCACAACAGAATTAAACCATTACACTCAAGATATGGAAGAAAAAATTATCTGAAAAACAATCTGAAATAATCCTAAATTGAGATAATTTTATATTTCAATGAATCACTGCGGCATAGAAAAATGCTAAAACGCCAAACGAGGTAACTTAGAAAAGGAGAGATGTATTGCACATCTACCAATAATAAGCCAGCTCTTTTTCTTTCACCATGCCGCAGAGAAATGTGCAAGGCGAGAGCAACTCAGAAATTGCTCTCTATTTAACATCACCAGATTTATATTTTACACTTTCATGTAGTTCTAACTAAATGTGCTGAAGTGGGTTATAACTATCTTGCTATGATTATGCTGTTTTGCCAAAAGAAATATACATGGTAACTTTTTGAAATTTTATTTTTAATACTCAGTTCACTGAACGTTTTTATGAATTACTTTTGGATCTATAATGTTTATGTACTTTTGTTAATCATGTTTGTTCAAAATAGATAACTGTTAAAATTTTAATATTTTACGAGAAAGTTGTTTTGCATGTTACCTTTAGTTAACACACACACACAATTTGCATGCTTGTTAGTTTCGCTCAAGTGTAGTAGGGGGGGGGGAGGGCCTTTGGATTTGGCAGACATCACCAAACAACACTTTATCCGTTAATTTTTCAAAAAGCTAACTTAAAAATACTATAAGTATTTTTTTTTAGCTATTGTTGAGAAAACTCTCTCTTTGAAGAAGTATAATGAAACAACTAGCTGCATAGTCTGGGCTTTTACCGAGTATATATTTTAATACCTATATTAATTTTCCCCTTCCTTCTTGATGCCAGCACTTTTGTGGGAGAGGGGTGCACATAAGATGTGAGTGCATGGCCCAGTTTTGCACAGGCTTTCTCGTTTAACATTTTCCCATCTCTTCACAAAATCAGCACTTCCAATATTCTTTTTCGAAATTACTTTGACTTCTTTGTTTCTTTCCCCTCCACTTAGCCCAACATTGCACAGGCTTTTACTGAGTGAATAACTCAATCCCCGTAAGAATTTCTTGTTTCCCTTAGAACGATAGCATTTCTGTGTGTGCGTGCACGCGCAATGTGAATGATTTCTATAATTATGTCATTAAAATTCCCTTTTTCGAAATTTGTTCACTTCTTTCCATTGTGAGAAAGGTTTCTTTACACTCCATTTTACACGGCATAGCATGCAGTGTTGGATTAAGACATTTAGGCCCCTAGGCTGTCAAATTATTAGTGTCCTGTAACCTGCTTTTGGAACACTAACAGAAAAAAAAAACAGGCTCTTGTGGGCCCTAAAAAGTGCAGAGCCCTTAGGCAACTGCCTACTCTGCCTAATGAATAATCCAGCACTGGTTGCACGGACATATTCAAATGCATTCTAAAGCAAGGTCCAGTGACGAAGGGGACATGCGGGTCATTTCTCAGAAAAAGGTAACAGTGTTTAATTTCTCATGTTCCAACCCCAAAACCCTGTCAAAATAACCCTGGGCATAGGCGTCATCAAGAACTCGTGGCCAATGAGTTTTCAGTTTGAGTCCTTTTACCACTGAAAGCTGCCCACATAAGGCAGTTGATGATCACTCAATTTCTTGTGGCTCAAAGTCCTCCCATTGGTATATTCTGAAAGTTTGGACAGTGGGTGGCTACGTCAGATGTTGTCTTTGTCATTTGTCGAGTTCCAATATTTCAAAAAGTGACAATTATAGTCCTTATGTAGATTTCGAATGACACATTAACAAAAAATCCAGTAGGATCGAAGCTCTTAGCCTTTTGACTAGTTGATTTATTTGTAAAGACTTATACAACCTTTAAATATGATCAGACTAAAAGGATCAACCTATATATTAACCCTATTTTTCTCCTTTTTTTAATAATGTAACTACTAAGAATGATCAAAAGATAGCTGTGAACTTAAATGATATTAAGAGCATAGCTTCTGTTAAGGATGAAAAATAGGAGAGAGTTTTGAATTGGATTGATAATTCAAATGCTCAAGTGGGGTTAATTTAATTGTCTGAATGTCACACTTCTTCATGCAAAATGGTATTTTACAATAAACATTTCAAATTTGATTAGAACATATTAACTCACAAAAAATTAAAAGATTTGTTTTTTGACAAATTCAAAATTTTCTACAATGCTGCTGAGGTTCAGTTAAAACTTACAAAAGCATAGAAGGAAGAATAATGAATCCCAATTGGAGGATTTTTACTTGAAAAAAGAAGTTTTTTAGCAAAAAAAAAAAAAAAAATTGACAAGGAAGCTTTAATAGCTCATGTTATTAATAGATTAAATGATTCAACTCAAGACAATTTTATACAGTTACATTGCTATAGTTGAGAAAAAGAGAGTAGGAATTCAAAACTAAATTGCAAATTTTGGACATATTTTTAAAAAAATTAATTCTTTTTCAATTGCTTACCTACTAATAATACTAAAGGGGGGGGGGATTCTCAAAATGATGGTCATAGCTTCCAATACCTGGGCAACAAGGTCTAAGAACATAAGGAAATTTTTTTTTCAAATCTACCATATACTTCAGAATATAAATTACCCAAAATTGAATAACCATAAACAAACCCACATGAAAGAAAAAATCCTGCAATTTTCAAATGTGTCACCATGGGAGTTAAAATGTTGCAAAAGTGACTAAAATGGGTGGAATACTGATGTTAATGAAATCCATAGAGAAAATTGATGTTACTAGAAATTTAAAACCACAGACTAATATTAAATCTTTACAATGATTCAATTAATGTGTATCATAGGTTTATATATAAATATGCCAAAATTAGGCATCCTTTGAATCAATTGCTAAATAAACAGCATTCAATTGGTCTAATAATAAACAAGAAGTAATACACCTTTAAAACATACTTTACTTTGTAAAAGCAGATATTGAAATTTTTTAAGTCACAAATAAATGTCACATTTTTAAGGATGGAAGATTAACTGGTTTTTCGAGCAATTTTGAAGCAACCAGATGACAGTGCTATCTTAACTTAGTAGCATTCCACTCACACTCATTAAAAGATCATGAGCAAGTTTGAGTATCTCAGAACACATGAGTATCTTTAAATAAATTTCACCATTAACTTTTTTGACATAAACAAACCATACATGCATGCCACATAAAAAAAGAAATTTGTATTTAAGAGAAAAGGTTAAAAATTACATGTCTGATCATTTGTAGATAGAATAAAATAAGAGGTTTAGAAAAGAAACAATTTAACAGGGAAACATATCAAAATGAATGTTCTTTAATTCAAAATAAATTACTTTACATGTAATGTAATGTAAATAAAAACAATAATAACAAAATTCAACTTCAGATACAACTGATGTTGATAACACATTTTATCATACTCAGTTCCACCTTAACATGGCATTGCAAGGAAGGGTACAATGACCAAATCACACTGTTGGTCGGTTACATTAGGAGAAAGGGTGACTATAACAAATGAAATTCACCAAATTTAGCAAAGAAAGAAGCAATGAACTTGCTAAGTCAGTGGATATTACATTTTCCGCAAATCCAAGATGGCCGAAACATTTTAAAAAAAGAAAAAGCATAATGTAAAACCTAAAAACTCAATTGTTTTTAAAAAAATTGAAAATTGTGTTAAATATCAATAAGTTCTTGTAAATTTATTTCTTTCATTGATTTTTATTAAGTACATGCATATATACATATCTCACCAAATAAAATATAGTCTAATAAACTTAATTTTGCTCTATATTTGTTTTTTTTGCAACATCTTTAAACACGAAGAAATATTTCACTCCCCTCAGTTTTGTGTTGAACGATTTTCACTGTTAATTTTGATTCTAAATATATGCTACTTTGAGCAAATTTATTTTAATTCTCAGCATTTAGATTGAGAGTTTCTTTTTTCCTTCGACTTTTTTATTTGACAGGCTATTGAGAGTGTTGCCTGCCAAACAGTGTTTAAAATGTCAAAGAAACAGCAAGAACAAAGATAATAGCCCAAGATAGTAGAACAGTATGTATAAAAGACTGCAGAGCGAATGGCGTAGAGTTAGGGTGGAAACATAGCATGTTCACCAGGAATGATATCTCGAAAACCAGTTTTCAGCCAAACGGGAAATCCATTGTTTCAATTGTATTTATTCACTTGTATTAAAGAATTAATACTTTTAATATATGATTAACTTGAAATATGTCCTTAAAATCATAATTTCAAAACAACATGACATTTTTTTTACAAATTTCACAAACACATATCTGTATTTGTTTTATTTTTAATTCTAAAACAATACAGAATTATTTTCCAAGCAAACACATTTTCTAGCTTTCTTAATATTGCCAAATTAAGGTGGAATGAAGTATAAATTGCAACAGATAGAGTGTGGGTGGGTGGTTAGTTACCATGCTTCAACTAAGAAATATTGCACTTTATCCATCATCATACTAGATTTATATGGGAGTTTGAATGAAAACCAATTATTACAGAAATTTACATTAGTATAGTATTCTCGATTTTTAAAATTCTGTTACATAAAAGCAATTTAAACACAAAAATAAGGTTTCATATTTTCTCCGGATAAAAAAAAAAATCTATTAAATGCAGTTTATATTTAAAGAATTTAACAAGAGAAAAAGTGTATTTCTTAAAGATAGAAACTAAGGATAAGGTTAAAGGTTGAGCCAGATAATATCACATGTTTAAAATGAAAAATTTAATAAATCTTCTAGAAATGTACCATGATTCAAACCTTTAAGCCAAGTAACTCAAGAATAAAGTAATATTCTTGTTTCTCAATTGACAACAATACCCACCAGCATATTTAATGTATTGTACATTACATTTTCTAAATCCTTGAAAGGAAAATATTCCCCATCTGGTTGAAAATGCTACGAAAATAGGGGTTCAGAAAACAAAATTATATCATAAAAGTTACAAATACAGTATGAGGGTAAATTCATTAATGTAAAGCAGAGGTTCCCAAACTTTTTATCTTGAAAACCCTTTGCCTTGTTTTCCGGTTTTAGGTAGACCCACATTACCTAATGTTCAATTTCAGCAAATTCTTCAAAAATTCCTTTTTGACATCTAATATAGAATTACTTACTTGAAAAGATTTATATTTCTAATTGTATGAAAGGTAAATGTTTAAGATGCAAGGAACACATTAATTAATGCATAAAATAACTGTTACAGAAGACATCTAATCAGCAAATAAATGTCTTTAATGGGAGAAATGAATCGGTTGCTTCAATAATAAATTTTCCATAAGTGGTAGCATTCTTATCAGGTGGTTTAACCCTAAATCTATTCTGTTTGCAGTATCCAGTACTTTTTCTTTATTATTTTTATTTTGGAAATTGGTAACTGCACTGAAACTGCTTCCCACTGAGAAAAGCAATTAAAATCTTTCTCAAAATACTCCATAATTAGGGATAAATAGCAGGTATATCTTTTGAAAGTCAAAATTGCTGACATCCATATTACATTCTAAGCTTTACCTTAAGATTTCCATTGGTTCCTATTAAAATCAGTTCCTTTAGTACAATGACATTTGTTTCTTTTTTTATTCAATTTGGACCATAAGGATTCATTGCCTACTGTTGTATTACCATAGACAAAGCATTCTCAAACCTAATATCAAAATCTGAATTAAGAGCATTTTAATGTTGATTTAAGTTAAAGCATCCTTTTCCTGGCAGATTGCCTGTGTTCAATTGAGAAACTGGGAAAAAATTCAAGACAACCAATATTATACTTCTTTAGCTTAATTCTGTAAAGAAATGCTGGTCTTCATTTTAATAAAATTCTCTCTTGCTGTCACTTTATAACTGCAAATAAACCTCATTAAATTTAGAAAATAAATCTGTTGAATAAGAGAATTCTGGTTTCCCATTTGATGTGTGTGAAATTTTCTTTTAAAATTAAAGTGACAATCTGGTGTAATGAAATCCACTATCGTAGACATCCATTTATACCAGATGGACCCCCAAATATTTTTTGTTGTTGCAGACATGGACCTGTGGCCGCATCAACTGAAGAGAACTAATTTAATTGTTAATTTCTTTGCTGTTGATTGAAAACACTTTTGAACATTCCATATCACTTACCTCTTCAGTAGAACATTGTGTTACAATCTATTTCATATATTTTATCTAGTAACAAGCAACATTAAAGTTCATTTACTATTTGATGATTTGTGGAACATCATTTAAACAATAAGCAATTTTCTGACCATGCATTACAGAAATTTACTCTTTCTCCAACTCATATTACTTTCACGAAAGACCACTATGGGAATCACTAACATAGAGTTAAGTTATAATGATTCAAATACAAAGAAACTTTTGTGGCCATTTAGTAGTACCTATAAAATGTTCTGAATTTTGATATCAATTAAGCTATAAGTAAAACAAATACTTCCACTAAAGAGAAAATAGAGAGATATTTCATTTTTCAAAATTATGAAAATATTATGTATCTGAAATTTTAAAACAAAGTCATGAATAAATCATACATCTTTTATTTTTAAAGTATGATTATGGTGCATTGTCATTGTATTGCAGATAGTATTGAATTTATATTTGTCACACTACTGAAATAATAGTATGTACATATTAGCATTGTCACAGCCAAAATTGCACCATTAAAGAGTTTTTCTTCAAATAAAACACATAAGAATGTTTATTGTTTTGATATCAAGGAGCTATTCGCGTTGCATAAATTTTGATGTGATGGCGATGAAATACATAAGTACCAAACAAACAATAACATTTTAATTTCAAGGCTGATAGACAACATTTTTCAACTTAGCCAATTTTCACAACAATGGTTGCATGAAACTCAAATATTTTTTGTTGTTGTTATACATAGGTACTAAATGTGTTATTTTAGAGATCCAAACAGGTATACATATATATATACTCTGGTAAAATAGTAATAGTACATTATAAGTTAGTCTTGCTAGTGAGTAACTGAAATATAATGTAGATATGTATGACTTTATATGTGGATATATATACATGTTATAATCTCACTTAATATTACTTGAAATTTTAATAATACACATTACTTCTGTGCTTCTTAATTAGAGGTATCATTTTTAGAGGTATCATCAGTCTGAATTTATTTCTTATATTAAAATGATTAAACCCTACATTTTCATTTACATGATATTTCTAGAAAAAATAGATAGTTATAACTCTCATTTTCCTAGTGACTGGTGGAGACAAGTTTTTTCTTACCTAAGCAGTTTAATAAAACTATTACTTTCTATTCCTTAACCATATGATTATCACTTACTTATTATTTTTATTCTATTTCTCGGGATAAATGTGTGTTATTCTGTCTATTTCATTGAATAATGCTCACACTGTTTTATGTTTAAATTATGTTAATAAATTTGTTACACTACTGGACTACTTGTATAATTTTTCAAGACAGAACATCCAAAATAATTCGTTTATAAAAAAATTAAATGTCTAAAAGTAATAAATTATGAATTACTACAATTTACACCAAATGTATTCAATAGCACAGATTGTAGTGACGTTAATATAGAAAGCACACACACACTAGGAAGTTCTGATGACGATAAGGAAAGAGGAATTTCTATGGCAACATGTTCTATGGCAACAAGATCCACTGTTAACAGCTTTAGATTGTGATGTTGGTAAATACTCTTTCAATGAAGTTAGATCCACCTAGTGTAATTACAGGCTTTCCTTACTCATTACAGGTTTTCCTTCATGCTCATTTTAATTGAATATTTCACTTTTACCTCTGTCAGTTTCAAATCCTACATTTTAACACTGATTGACTTGGCACAAGAAAATCTCAGACACAAGTTTTTACTTTTTGATATGACTTTTGTTCCTTTGCTTTCATTTAATTTTAAATAGATTGATTGTCTAGACCCCCCCCCCCCCAAAGTTAAGATTTGTTTAATCTTAATTTTCTGTATGGAATTCTTTTTAAACAAGTTTTAATAACAATAAGTCCTAAAAGGTTTCAGTGGTAAAAAATTAAACCCACATACCAAACGTCACCTTTGATTCTTATTTTCACGCAGAATAAAAAGAATGCAGATACACTTATATATATATTAACTTGACCACATATTTTTACACTGTTTGAAAATTCTGTACTCAATTAACCTCTTTTAAACATTCATGTACATGCAATAACAAATTTAATTTTATTCAATATCAGAATTTTTAATTTTTATGATCTTTTTCAGAATCTGATACATATGTTCAATATTCTTCATGGAATGGTAGCTAGTACTAATTTTGAAAAGAACATGGCAAACAGAAAATCGTCTGAAGAAAATTATAAAGGTTTATTAATTTAGTATACTGATAGCCAACTGTACACAATAATCTGTTATCTCAGCAAATTTTAAGTAAGTATTTACATTCAAAAACTGATAATTTCCATTAATCTTTGAGTGATGGGCCATGACAAAGAATATCAAAAAAAAAAAAATATTTGCTTCCAAAACTATAAAAAAAAGTGCAGCTTAAGCTGCTGTTAGTCTGCTTATATATGGATCCCAAATGTATTTAAAGGGTTCTTCAAAAGTTGAATGTTGACAAAATAGTTTTTTCATCTCTCACTGGGATATGAAAATTAAACAATTGCTAAATTCATGAATTAAAATGATACAAGGATTCTCAGAGTTCTTAAAAGAAAACAAATTAAGAATTTTAAGAAGAAAAAAATTGAGCTTTTTAAATATAGTGTTTTATTGAAGTGTTTAATTTTTTTTAAAGAAGTTTAAATAATTTAGAGGATTATTTCAAAAAATTTCAGCTTTTAAGTTATTATTTGAACAGGTACAAAGCAGTATACTACTTGTAATACTTGATTAGCTAAAGAAAAAAATAGGCATAAAAATATAAATAATTTCTTTTTATGTTAATAGAATTATGAATTTTTGAGTATTAAACCATTTTAACATTTTAAATTACCTGTTTGCAGCTATTTCACATACTTGTATGTTAATTGCTTTATATAGCAAAACAAGGTCAATGCTCCCTTTAAATTAATCACAAAGAAAATGTTAATCTTCCACCATGGTGTTTCTTCTAAATTTCTTTCTCATTGTTTATGATAATTTTTTTCCAGTGGCACAACAGCCCATGAGGAACAAGACCTACTGTGCCCATCTCAGTATTCATGACTTGGGGCTTAGAGATGCTTTTGCAGATGTTCCAATCAGGTGGTCAATCTGACACAAAACTGCCAAGTTTAGTTCCCATGCAAACTTGGTACTCATGTATCAACCCACTGAAGGGATAAAAGACTGAGTTGTCTTTGTCCAGGATGGGATTTTATGATAAGCTAATATTCTTAATACCGAAATTACTCTTCAATACAATTTATTTACTCATTGAATATATTCTAGATTTCAATTTATTTTTAAAAAATGCTAATCAATCCCTTGAGCAACCTGAAAAAGGAAATACCATTCTCATTCTGCATTAGAATCTGATATTCAACTGCATTTAATTTTCTGTACAATTTATCCAAAAAAAAAAACAGGTTGCAATTTCAATATTGCATTAAAGAGAAATCTGTTTCTTATGAAAAGTAATATAATTATAATCCAACAATCTCTTTCCTGTGTATTAAAATAGAATTTTCTACATCTTAACGTAAGATGGCTTTTGCTCAAAATGGTGCTAACTTAAAGCATAATCTACCTATTCATGCAAACAAAAAGTATTATGTTAGTGAAATATGCGACAAGGCTTTCTCAGGAAGTGGTAATTTAAAAAAGCATTTATATGCTCATGCCAAGGAAAAGCCTCATGTTTGTGAAATATGCAACAAAGATTTCTCACGAAGTGGTCAATTAAAAAGGCATTTGAGTGTTCACACTAAGGAAAAGCCTCATGTTTGTAAAATATGCTACAAGGCTTTTGCAGAAAGTGGTAATTTAAAAAAGCATTTGCATGTTCACACCAAGGAAAAGCCTCATGTTTGTGAAATATGCAACAAAGCTTTCTCACAAAAGATTACATTAAAGACACATTTGAGTGTTCACACCAAGGTAAAGCCTCATGTTTGTATAATATGCAGTAAGGCTTTTTCGCATAATCATACATTAAAAGTGCATTTGCGTGTTCACACCAAGGAAAAGCCTCATGTTTGTGAAATATGCAGCAAGGCTTTCTCACTAAGAGGTATCTTAAAAAGACATTTGTATTGTCACACGAAGAAAAAGTCTTATGTTTGTGAAATATGCAACAAACCTTTCTTGCATAGCGATTACTTAAAAAGACATTTACGTATTCATACCAAAGAAAAACCTCATGTTTGTGAATTATGCAGCAAGCCATTCTTACGAAGTACTGATTTGAAACAACACTTGCTTGTCCATACTAAGGAAAAACCTTATGTTTGTGAAATATGCAACAAAGCTTTCTCGCGAAGAAGTAGTTTGGAAACACATTTACAAATTCATACCAAAGTAAAACCTCATATTTGTGAAATATGCAATGAGGCTTTCTCACAAAGTAGTAGTTTGAAAACCCACTTATTTATTCATACCAAGGAAAGGCCTCATGTTTGTGAAATATGCAGCAAGGCTTTCTTGCGTAGTAGTCACTTAAAAAGTCATTTGTATTGTCACACCAAGAAAAAATCTTATGTTTGTGAAATATGTAGCAAACCTTTCTCGCATAGTGATTACTTAAAAAGACATTTGCGTGTTCATACCAAGGGAATAATTCATGTTTGTGAAGTATGCAAAAAGGCATTTTCACGAAGTAATGATTTGAAACGACACTTGCGTGTCCATACTAAGGGAAAACCTCATGTTTGTGAAATATGCAGTAAAGCTTTCTCCGAAAGAAGTAATTTTGAAACACATTTACTTATTCATACCAAGGAAAAGCCTTATGTTTGTGAAATGTGCAGCAAGGCTTTCTCACTAAAAAGTACATTAATAAGGCATATAAGTGTTCACACCCAAGAAAAGCCTCATGTTTGTGAAATATGCAACAAGGCTTTCTCACAAAATGATTCATTAAAAAGGCATTTGCGTGTTCATACAGGAGAGAAGCCTCATGTTTGTGAAATGTGCAACAAAGCTTTCTCTCAAAGAAGTAATTGGAAAGCACATTTACTTATTCACACCAAGGACCAACTTCATTTTTAAATATGCGAGAAACGGCATACTCACAAAGTGCTACTTTAATAAAAAACATTTGCATACTAATGCAAAACAAAAACCTTAGTTTTGTAGTATGTACAACTGTTTATGTGATGGATAAATTTCAAGAATATGTATGCCTCATTAAGTTTAAAGACATATTTCTCTAAAAATTTTAGAATTTTTTTCTCAAATGTGTCACTGAAAAATATCCTTTTCACTTTGAAAAATAAAAAATACTAGACATGTGAAAAAATTATCTGTACCATAATTTAGAACCATTTAATCTGTTATAACTGCGTTCATGAACTTATTCCTAGAAGTTCATGCTTATTGTTTATCATGTCAATTTTACTTTAATGTTAAATTATTATAGATTGTCTAGTAATTTTTGTGACAATTGTGTTCATTTTGAAAAATAAAAATAAATGTTCTTGCTTTACATGAAGAATGTGTTCCTTTTGACAAATAAAACTAAATTTTATTGCTTTATGTTAGGGGTAGCCAACCTGTTTGGGGGAAAAGTACCACTATCTTTAAAAAAAGAAAAAAAGTTTATATAGCACTTTGAACTTTTCAAAAAAGAGAGAATTTTTATCCATTTTTTTCTTTTGCAAGTTTAAGTAATGGAAATTCATAGGTAACATAAGAAATAAGACACAATTCAAACTTGCTTTTTTGTTAATAAACTTTTCATATGTTCAATCAGGTTAGGTATTAAAAAAAAATAAGTAGCTTATAACATTTAATTCTAAATTATCAAGAAGTCAGTAGTTACTGAATGTGGCTTTTGAATTTGTAGTTCTTTTACCAAATCATTTGTATTGAGATTAGTTCTTTTACATGACAATAAAAGTAGATGGATTTGTGGGTACATATAAGTTAATTTTAAGCAATATTTTGATTTTTTTACATTCATAATATTTTTTAAAAAAACTTTTGTTTAGAAAACATGATGTTTCAGAACTACAACATTATTTGACTGCCAAATTGTGTAAATTTGGAAAATTGCTTGTTGGTACAAATTTTCAAAATTCAACATAATTCAAATCACTTGCATTTTAAAAGTTCTTTATATTTGTTTTTCAGTGTAGTATGGTGCTTTTGTTCAATAATTTTGATTTTGGCATTCAGCATTTTGCAGTGAGATTGAAAAAAGATTTGTGGAAAGAACATTTTTTATCATCTTGTAAATCATCAAAGCGCTGATTGATTCCTTGAAAAAGAATTTTAAATCTATCATAACTCAGGGTATTATTACCTTTGGTAGGTATTCCTGCATTATTGTGAAATGTGTTAATCTTTTTTCTCCAAAATCGAGACAAAAGGGAGGCATAATAAATAACCAACTTTGGTAGGAAAAATACAATCTTTTCCATGTAATTTAAATTCAAATTATATAAATTCCCTAAAATATTGAAAAAAAAGCTAAATCCCATAACCAGTCTATATTTTTCAGTAATAAGTACTCTGTTTTCCTCCAGATATTTAAAAACACGCTAATCAAAATTCCAAATTTAGTGTTTACATTTCCTTTGGAAAGTCTGTGCAGACAAGAATGAAAACATATTCTTTTCATGAAAATTTTGTTTTGTAATTTAATTACCTGAATTTAAAATAAATTTTGTGGTGTTTTCTGTATGTGTCTGAGACAACCACGTTTGAATAAAATTATTAAAAAAAATGTTCATTATTATTTTAAATTGTTTTATTTTTCAATAAGTTTTTTGAGCCACTGTTACAACTCTGCTGTGCCACACTGAGGCAGGCATTCCTCAAGTTGGCCAACACTGCTTTCCATGAAGAAATATTCTATATTTTTGATATTGAAACTTTAATCTATTGTAAAACTTCTACTTATTATTTGAATTTCAATGTAATCCATGAGATATTTCTGAATATTACAATTATTTTTGAACAATGTTTGATAAATTTAAAATCATACAGGATTTGAGGTAATTTAATTTAAATTAATTTAAAAAAATTAAAGTTTAAATTTGAAAAATTGAAATACTTTTTACATTGGTTAATAAAAACTTTCAGTATGCAGTTAATTTAGAACGACACATTATAGTATCTTGCTGAAAAGAATTTTCTCATTCTTAAGAATAAACCAATTATGGAAAGAATAATGTCATTATAGCTTATATGTAAATTAAAAATGTAAATATATATATATATATATAGTATTTCCTCACTTCCTTTTACATAAAACATTTTAAATTAATTTATAATACTCTTTAAAAATCGATATAAATTTAAGTAATAAAACTTAAATAGTGTTATATGAATTTTATGTATAATGGATGTTTAAAATAGTTAAATAAATTATATCTGGATGTGTAATACTTTTGTGTTACTCTGTGTTGTATTAATTTTGTAATATTTATAAGCAACGCTGTTCCTTACATTATAATGGTGATTCAATGGAAACTTGGTGATAGAACCTAGTTGGCATCACTTTGCGACCACTTTGGGCGAGTTCAAGACCATATAGATCCTTCTGGAGAAAAGAAATGTACTAATTTCGCTATAAGACGCAAGCGGATCTTTCTCGAAAGCTCCGTGAGCCCTATAAATAGTGAGTAGCTGGCCGAAACTAATTTTTTTTTTATCGTTGAGGAGTGATTTATTTAACTTTGAAGAGTTGACCTGCGATTAGAGTTATTACTTCGGCTGTTCAGTAGGACGAGCTTGTGCTTGTGAATAATCTTTAGCATATTTGTATTTTAGATACTGATAGTTGTGTATGAATGCCTTAGAAGATGTAAATTCCTTCTGAGATTTATTATGCGAGTAGAGCTGCTGTATTTCAAGGATTGTTTTTCGATAATAAATTTTCATCACTTCTGAAGAACTGCCTTGCTCTTTGCGACTGGTTGCATAAAATCCTTGAATCCCGATCTTTAACAATATATTCATGTATGACTTAAACATTTGTTAAAAAGAACATACCAAAAATCAGCTTAGATTTGCTTATAGTTCTGAAATATGTTTTTGATTTGAAGTCCTAAACATTTTTGGAATATTTAAAATGGGAAAGTATAGTATTAAAATGGTCCATGCTTTAAAATTTTATAGTTTATTACTTCTGCTGAAAATATTGCTTCTTCCTGGCATTTTCATTTGATTATATTGTTATTTAAATATATTTTTTTCTCACTTACTATTTCAAGAAAGAATTGCGATATTGGAATCTTCAGACAATCTCTAAATCCGGGTGGGCATTACGTCGATCGCGATCGACCGGTGAACCGCCAAGACATTTGGGGGTGACCGCCTAAAAATTTTACCAGTTGGTAGTTATATACGGAGAATTCAAGATTGGCTGACAGTACGCAGACTAAGCCTTCTACTGACTATAACAACAAAAACTGATTTAGATAATAATGTTTTATTTTTTAAAATCTATTTTGAATTGTTTCATAAATGTATCATTTGATATAATTATATTTAGGGCTATTTTTATTAAGTTTGTATCTTGCGTTTTGCTTTAAACGCGGTTTTAAAAGTCCTTTTTTTTTTGTTCTGTAGGTAAGTACATATTCCGTACTTATTATTAAGTTATAATAATATTTTTTCTTTACCTCACACCACACCTATGACATTGGGCAGTAGCGTACACAAGAATTTTTAAAAGAAAGGGGGTCAAGGGTTGAAGGTCTACCATTCTCGTATCATACCCCCAATATGCAGCTAAACATTTTTTTCTTATTTTGTCGATTGTCGGGAACAAAAAGCAGCAAAAAATAAATTACTAAATAAATAAATAATAAATAAAAAAAAGTTAATATCAAAAACAAAATGACATTTTACATACTATTTACAAGGGACTATAATGAATCGAAAAAAAAAATGAAGGGTTATAAGGGCAGGTCCGAACCTGTGGACTCCTCCCCCGCCCTTCTGTACGCCACTGACACTGGACTACAATTCCTTGAAAAAATTAGAAGTCGCCCTCACCCTGGAAAAGTCTGCCCACCCCTGCTTTAAATGAATGAGTGAAAGTTTAACAAGAGCTCTAATCACGGCTTGCTAGAATGTAAATAAATGACAAATAAAATTGGAACATAACCAAATATGTTTACGAATCAGGATTTTATTAACATTAAAACAATTGCCACGCAAAATGTACACACACATTGTTTACATTTTGTAACACGTTGTTTACTTCTAATACTAAATACAGTTGGACCCCGATCTAACGAATTCATCAATACCGAACATTTTATTCATTAATTCGGGGTTATTCGTAACATCGGGAACAGATTTTTTTTACACTTTTTGGAAATTCTATAATAAGCAACTACACACACACACACGCACAAAAATTCACTGTTAGCAATTTAACACTTTTATTCAGAAGCTGAAAACGCCTAGCGTATTATTATGCACCAGTTTCATGGAAATTTTAAAATACTGACAAATAGACAATTTGATTCCTGCCTCAAAACAGTTCTTTTGCGACTTTGTGCTGAGGAGAAATTACAGTGTCATTTACGTCCTCCTGCTTGGGGTATGGTTTTCTCAGTTTCATAATGTAAAGCATAAGAAAATGTAAGTTTTGATAAGAAATTCATTATCAATTTCTGCATCAGAATTGCTATTCATTAGCTTCGACAAATCAACAGTTTGCGGACAATCTGTCATGCTTCACAAATTTTTAGAAACGAAATTTTCTGAAAACCTGTGCGTATAATAAACATTATACTTCTCTCAAGAAAGAGCTCAAAAAATGAAAATTAAAATATTCCCTGTGTTGGGGAGTGGGATGAGATGTGTGTGTGAAAGGAATTTCCTGTCCTCTACAAAACTCGTGCGACAGATTACACTTATGATTCATCTGTATCTTCATGGTTTAATAATAGGCTGCACCCTTTCCCTTACAAATATGCAGCTTCAAGAAAAGCCTTTTTATGTTCCGGACAAAAAAAAAAGTCATTTGAAACGAAATTCAATTTATTTAAATAAAATTTTGGATGTTAGAAATAATTCGGGGTTTATTATTCGTTTTATAGAGATTTTTGCCTTTCTCTTTTTAAACAGGAAAATTTGTTAAATAGGGGTTCGGTAACCCAACTGTAGTTCAATTATGGGGTTCATGTGAAAAAAGTGCTTTGTGCCCGATGTGACGTTTGAAACAATAAAGCTGCATTCACACCAAGGCAGTCAGCGTTGAGCGTCTAGCCCAAGGTTCCCAAACTTTTTTGCCTCATAGACCCCTTGCCATGTTTTTCGGTTTGGGGTAGACCCATGCTTAATTAATATTGAATTTTTGCAAAATTATTAACTTAAATTCCTTTAAACTGCTGGTACTACTACTCCTGCTTTAAAAGAATTAAATTTCTGACCGTAATAAAATATAGTGCTTAAAATTTAAAAAGCATACATTTTAATTTATTGAATTAAAATTAACTAATAAATAAAACTGTTAAATAAACTAACTAAACAACAAACCAATTATTTTAATGAGAGGGATGAATCTCTAGCACTACAACATCAAATTTTCAACATTTGGTATCAATCTTGTCTGGTTTAATTTTAAATCTCTTCTTTTATATAGTAATGTCTAGTTGTTTTTGTTTTTTTTTCCTTCGAGATCGGCAACCGCGCTGAAACTCCTTCACTCTAGGAAAAGCAATGAAAACTTCCTCACAATATTCCATAAGTCGGGACAAATAACACGTTTAGCTTTTTAAAGCCAAAATTGCTGGCATTTGTTTCTAAACTTTAATATCTTCGTTAGTTCATATTGTAATTTGAAATTTTTTTTCAATATGACCTTATGAATTCATTGCCTGCTGTGGTATTGCCATGATCAAAGCATTCTCAAACCTAGTTTCAAAATCTGAATAAAAGGCTCAGATAGATTGTCTGTGACGATTTTAGAAAATTCGGGATCTCCAGTATTATACTTCTTTAGCTTAAATCCGGAAAGAAAAGCTGAAATGGGGTTCTTGTTTTAATAAAATTTATGCTGTTGCCTTATAAATACAAATTAACCTCATTAAATTTAGTAAATAAATCTGTTAAATTGATAAAATTTGGTTTACATGTGATTATAAATTTAAAAAAAATTAAAGTCGCGATCTAGTTTAATGAGAGCCAGTATAACATAGACCTCCACTTACACCTCATGGACCCCCAAATTAATTTTTGGCTGACGTAGACCCCTTGGATATCGTCATAGACACCCGGGGGTCTGTATAGACCACTTTGGGAATCACTGGCTTAGAGCTACAAAATAGTCCACTGAGATAGACAGGAAATGATAATAAAAAATATGCATGAACATGAAGATACAATAAAGCATTATAATTATTTTTAAAAAAAACCTCTGCAGAGGGGGGGGGGGGACAAAATTCCATCAGTCTTTTGCAGATACGAGAAGATTGCAAAATATTGAAACAGGAAACTAGCTTACTATGAATCATGGTTATTAAAAATAGAATGTTACTAGGCAGGAATTGCCTCTTGTGTAGGTTATGTAACATGTAAAAAAAAGTGTGGTGAGATTTTTCAGGGAACTTTCAAGTAACAGTTTATATAGAAAAATTCAAAATAATATAAACTTTTTAATAAGTGAAGTTCGCAACACTAAACAAACAGCGGGAAGAATTTAGGGGAATTCCCTACAAGTTCAAAATTACTTTCAACTGAATTGCCATGATTATAGTTATGTTGCAAACTTTTATATTTATATCTTAAATTTGGGAGAAATTATTGCGTCTTGCTTGGTGGTCAGGATCCGATGCACAGCACTGCCTAGCCCATTGGTAGCTACTCCACTGAGTATTAGTATAAATAACATTACTTTTTGCCATTTTTGGCTATGTGAGCATCTTGCCATGCTGTTGCCCCCTCATGACAGAAATAATTCTGCAAAGTTCTTTTTGTCTCTTCAGCTTGACGGCTGTTTATTCCAGTGCGGTTATTAATCGCCAATGCCTCTTCAGTTCTCCACCTGCCATCATTTATATATCCATCTGGTGACATCTTATCTGCAAAATCCAAAGGGCAATACTTTCTTTCACAGGATGGTCCTACTTCTTTTGCACTTTTGATAAAATTATGCAGGCAAACTGCTGCAGCGATAGTAAATGTACTCGTTTCCAAGCTAGATACGAGTGGCTTTCGGAAAATTCTAAAGCGAGATGCCATAATTCCGAAAGCATTTTCCACGCACCTCCTTGCCCTTGATGGACGATAGTTGAAAATAGCCTTGTCTTTCGACAACGCAACACCAGAATATGGTCTCATCAAATTACTTTTCAGAGGGAAAGCTTCATCCCCAATAAAAAGGAAAGGCAACATCTTTGTTGTGCCTGGTATTTCCACTGGGCATGGAAGATCTAATGTACCTTTTTCAAGGCTTTGACCAAAAACGGAATTTTTGAAAACTCCTTTTATCACTATTGTGACCTTCAGCTCCAATGCCTACAAGCACAAACTTGTAATTAGCATCAACGCATGCTAATAATATGATGCTGAAGGTCCCTTTGTAATTGTGGAAACGTGATCCACTTTTTGGTGGTGCCTGAAAAAAAACCAGTATTTTTAATAAAGCAAATATACAAAAACTCCTACAGAAAAGTAAAAATATGAATTTATTACCTCATTTTAATGGTTTAACTGCATTTTAATGGTATACATTTTAACGAGAAAAGTAAAAAGTAGTTGGATATTTTTATATGAAATAAATATTAAACGCATTATTTAATTTTTTAAAGATAAAAATTACACATAGTTTTGAATATAAAGTTAAACTTTATAAATGTGAATAAATTATCCATAATAAAATAATTAGATTCTGAATATAGAACAAAAAGTACCTGCATAAGGGCATGCTTTCCATCAATGGCACCTAAACAGTTTGGAAACTTCTACTGTTCATGATATCCTTCAGCAATATCCAGCCATATATTCCTATCTGGCTTTGCTAGGCTTTAGTGAGGAACTGATAGCTTCACAAGTTTCTCTTATAATGGTACTTGTCGTTGAGCGACCAATTCTAAATGAGTACGACAAACTAGCCATCAAATCCCCAGTTGCCAAGTACCTAAAACATATAATGAGAATGACTTATAAATATTTATCAACAGAATTGAGGTTCAATAATTCATTTAATTAGTTTAAGAAGCTAATTCAATGAAGGTATATGTTAAATAATGGATTACATACCAAATAATATTGAGTGCACAAAACCTGCATTTCTTATTTTAGTTACCACAAGCCTTTGATAACAAAAGTATGTACTGAAACACCCATAAGCATAATGGAAATAGAATAATAAAATAATGATACTTTTCTATAAATGTATTGAATAATTTTTTTTGGGTATTATGTATTGAAAATGAAAATTTTGTTTATACTTACACCTTTTCCACCCTAATTATTTTTTACATACAGTTTTACATAATAATGATAATAATAAATTTGTTAATTATATATATAAGATTACTTTAAAATAAAACTTAATTATACAATTCATTACATATAAGCCAAAGAAGTTAACTTCTACCGCGTATTCACACTGATACACGCATGCATTTTTTTAATTAGGAAATATCGTTGTAAAATGTTTTTTTATAAATTATGTTTCATTACCCAGCTTCTCGAATGTATTTATGTAGGTATACGTTGGCCCAGTAAATATTTGCAAAACTTGTCATCTGCTGTTTTGGATACCTAAATAATAATTTCAAAATTCTTTAATACAGCTTCACCGCAAGCATGGCCCCTACAAAAAAAAAAAGAGAAGAACTGATGAAGAGCATCGAAAATTCAATCGGGATTGGAAGAAGTCGTTCGCTTTCACATGCAACTCAGATGGCCTTCCTACTTGTCTCATTTACCACGAAAAACTCGCACATAATAAGAAATCAAATATAGAGAGACACTTCACTACAAAACATATTCAATTTGCTTGTAAATATCCAGCCAGAGAAGAATGAAAAAAAGCTTTTGACGAGCTCCAAAAACAAAAACGGCGATCAAGTTCCATGTTAAGTAACTGGACGCAATCTACAAGTAATGTTAATCTGGCAAGTTTCGCGGTATCCCTAGAAATTGCAAAAAAAAAAGGCAAACCATTCACAGATGGTTAGTATGTCAAAGATTGCCTCATAGATGCATCTGAAGAACTGTTTCGTGATTTCAAAAACAAACCAGAAATCTTGAAAAAAAATCAAAGATTTGCCACTATCCGCTAAAACAGTACGAGATAGAATAGCTAAAATGTCTTCAAATGTAACATATTTGCAGGTGGAAGATATTCAACTTTCTTCTGCCTTATCACTTGCTATAGATGAGTCTTGCGACATAAAAGACACCGCACAAGTTGCCCTTTTTGTCAGGCATATGTCTTCCCATGGTCCAAAAGAAGAACTTTTAGGGTTGCTATCGCTCTCGGGACAAACTAGAGTGGAAGATATAGCAAATCCCGTGCAAAAATGCCTTGAAGACAATAAGATCGGCTTAAATAAAATCGTTTCAATAGCAACGGATGGAGCCAGAAGTATGACAGGAAAAAATAAAGGGGCAACAACGATTCTTCAGAGCAAAATAAACCACGAAATTCTTACCTTTCACTGCATAATACACCAAGAAGCTATTTGTGCCCAAACATTTCCGGCCGAAATAGTTGAGGCCATGAATTTGGTAATCAAGATTGTTAACAGCATCTTGTCAAAAGCACTCTACCACCGTCAGTTTAAAGAATTCTTAAACGAAATGGAGTTTTAATATTCCGACCTCCTTCCTCACAATAAAGTGCGATGGCTTTCCAAAGGTAAGGTGTTGAAACGTTTTGCTTTGTGCTTGAATGAAATAAATACATTCCTCAATGAAAAAAGGTATTAATCACCCTGAATTAAAGAACGACAATCGGTTGCAAAAATTTTACTTTATGGTCAGAGGCGGATTAAGCTAGTTGCAGGCCACTGGGGGTAAAAGGTTTGGGGCCCCCTGGGCTGAAAAGTTGAAAAACTTAAATAGTGAAAAAATTCGCTGACCATAAATTCTCAAAATAAAGTGTATAGCTAAAAAAATTAACGGCTAAAAAAAATTAAACTTTATTTTAAAGAATTAAAAAAACCTTATTTAAAAGATTAAAATTTTGCTATACAACTTTACGTCTTGATTTTTCTTGGGCAAATTCATCGATTATTTTTGCAGTATCTATTTGGTCCAAAACATCTTGTTCTATATATAAAATGCCATGCTGCTCAGTTTTTCTTCTCCCATACTACTTCTTAAATAATTTTTAACGCGCTTTAAAACCGAAAAAGATCTCTCACCTGATGCATTTGATATCGGTATAGTTAAAAATATTTTTATAAAAGTATCTCTACATTAGGGAAAGTCGAGACCATTTCTTTTGCAACTCGATAAATTTCTATTGGAGTGTTTCATTGTATCTTTGTTTTCTTTTAAAAATAGCAAAAACTATCCAATTCATCGTCAAAATTAAACGATTCAATATCGTCTTTGTAAATATCCTTTAATTTTTGTACAGCTTTCTTTTTAATTTCAGGTAACATCTCGTCAAAAAGTACAAAAAAATTTTCGATAACATTTTCATATATTCCAGCTCTTCGGAATAGTTCTGCACTTGTTCTATCACATATGAGATAGAATGAGTTGAACAAGAAATTTTCACTATTTTCAAATTCATGACCTTTTTTATAGTTTCACCGAAAATAATTTTTTCTTTCGCTGCCTGCAAGTTTGTCCAACTTCCTTTTCAAATGAGAGCCCTGATAAAGCAGTTGCTTCTTGTTCTACTTTTCCAAATTCATTCCTGAAATTTTGTATATAATTTTTTAAAGATTTTAGTAGATTAGTTCCTTTTAATAGCTCACACCCAACTGATTGTAATGCTTTGCTAGTAGCACTCACCCTCTGGAGTATGGTATCCCAAATCACGGTCATTAGGGAAGTTTCATACTTCCCCATCTATTTCAAAAGAGAAGTTGCCTCTAGTATATTGTGATCTTCTCCTCATTTGTATCACGGATTTCAGCCCGGGCCTCTTCTATGTGTGTATAACCAAGTCTTATAGCTCGTACGGCATCTGCTCTTGCTGACCATCGTGTATCTGAAACTTTTTTCACAGATATTGCGTGTTTACTCCTTTCCAGATTTTTATTTAAAATTAGCCAGCGATGGGTTGACACGGGAAAAAAAATTGAATAATTTCTGTACAAGCATAAAATGTTTAATTGCATCGCTACAACTTTCTGCTGCTAAATTTCCTACTAAATTTAAAGAATGAATGGCACAAGGAATATAAACTGCGCTACGTGCCTGTAGACCTGAGTACCGCCTAGACATATTAGACGCATTATCAAATGTCCCTCTGCAATTTTTAATATGCAGTCCAAATTTAGAGCTAAAATTTCTAAAGCATTTAAATTTTTTTTCCAAACTCTCATAAAATTACATTATCTTTTTTCAAATTTTCTGATAGAATTATGAAATTTCTGATTTATAATACACACATATTTTGTTTAATTCTTTTATTCTTTACAGAAATCATAGTTTAATTTTTAGAACAAAACGTAGCTTAGCTTCCGGATTACTTATAATCAAAATTATTAAAATATCTCAACCAAAAGTAAGCTTCCTCTCAAAAATTCTAGTTTTCTTTTAAAAAACTGTGGGATTTTTTGGAAAAACAATTACAATACTCTTGATTTTTGTAAAGTTTCCTTTTAAAGTTTCTAAATATAAGTTAATAAAACATTAACTGAATACAAATGTTTTTTACACATTCTAGTTTAGTATTATTACTCTACTTGTTTGTTTTTTCAAAAATCTTAATACTTGTGACTAAACAGAACAATAAAACATTTCCAAAATAATTTGAAATTTCTAAGATAACTCAAAACTGTTTGACAAACGCCACAATATCACAAAAGAAATCTACAATTTTTCAACTAAATTTATATCTTAATTACATTCAAAGTTCCCTATCTCAAAATTAAATAATCTTACTACATATTGAATAACTTTTCACATTTCTATTTTGTTTGAAATCCCTCTCTTATCTACTTTATAAATTGTGTTTATCATATTTTTATTTCTGTTATACATTTTGCTACCACTTATAGTTTTAAACTAGGAGCAATTAAAAAATAGTACTTATATTTTTCAACATTTATTATTGTTCTGTAAAAATAAACATTTCATTAAATGCTTTTTATAAGTAATTTCTGCTATAGTTTTGGCATTGTTGCCTTTTTTAAAGATTTTAAATATAGTTATAGATGAATTTTGATTAACTTTATTAGAACTCTGATTGTCGCGAACGAAACGAATTTTGTAGTTCAATTTCAGTGGCGCTGTAAGCGCATTCCTTTTTGTTTTTGTTTCTGTATTATGATCTGATGAGTAGCAGTAGTAGTATGAGTGGAGCCCACTCGAACAGACATGTATCAGTTAGCAGTTTTCCTTCATTAAATCTTTTTTATATCAAAAAGGACTCTGATTACTCATAAGAATAACAGAATTGAATTTTTGGTCGAGTTCATCCCGGGCAATCGAAGAATAAGGTAAGTGATACCTTTTTCTTTCTTAGAATTTATCGAAATTGAATTGAACTTTGAACTCTTCATTGTTTTTCACATGGCATCCCTGCCGGGATCCGAGCTTGAAATAGTTTTAGAATTTTGAAATCGAAAAAGTTTGAACTAGAATTTTAGAAGATTAAAATAAACATTTATTTTGAATATAATTAAATTTGTATGTTGCATTTTAATTTGAATATTTGAAAATCGAAAGGAAAATAAAGTATTTGAATGTTGAATTTTTATATTTGAAACTGATACATTGAACTGTGTTAACTTTTCGAACAATGTCAATCTAAAACTTAAGAAATTATTGAAATTTTTTTGATATTATTAGAATTATTGAAAATATTAAGGTGATCTGAACTTATTTGGTGATTATTTCAATATATAAATAGGGCCGAAGCATAATCATTCGAGTTGTTAAAAAAGAAACGAAAATCATTCAGAACAGCAGTTACTAAAGTAGTTAATGAATTAGAAGCTGAGTTATCGAATTCTGATTTAAACGTTGATAGGTTAAGTGAACTGGTAGAAACTCTATCCATCAAATTTGAGCCTTTAACTTTAGTTGATCAACAACTGGAACCCCTTTTTAAGCCCGAACAATTCGATGGTGAATTTGAAATCACCGAAGAATATAGAGAAAAGGTGTTACTTTGGCAGTTTCATGTGAAAAAGAAGATTAATGAATATTTAAAACCCCGTGTTACGTCACCCTCCTTCCAGACTACAGTATCACAATCACAAGATGAACATTTTCGGAACTCTGATAACATTCGCATTAAAGTCCCAAAATACTATATTACACGATTCTACGGAGATGACGCTTCGAAATGGTTGACTTTTTGGAATAGCTTCGAAACATCCGTACACAATAATGAATCCTTAAATAAAGTGGATAAATTTAATTATTTGAAGGCGCATTTGGGAGGATCTGTTTTAAACACTGTTGAAGGTTTTCCTATTTCGGAAAAAGCCTATGATGAAGCCGTAAAATTATTAAAGAACAGATTTGCTAATCCGGAAATATTAATTCAGGCCCATATGAACAAAATTTTATTATTACAGCCTTTAAAAAATTCTAATGACCTTCGTTCTTTTCGAAAATTTGTTGATAACTAAGTTTGTTCAACTAAGAAGTTTAAATTCATTAGGCGTATCTTCCGCAAATTATGGAAAAATTTTGTGCCCCATGTTGTTAAAACTTATTCCATCTGACTTGTTATTAGATTATAATAAATTACAACAAAATGGTTCGGGATCAGATATTCAGCAATTGCTCTTGTTTCTTACGCAATCTTTGACAGCGCGAGAGCAGACGTATACTATGAATAAATCATCTTTTGAATTATACGATTGTAGACAGGAAACGAAATCAAACTTTTCTCGAGAACACAGATCACATAAACAACAAAACCAAAAAAGTTTTCATACTGCATGCGAACTACTAACGGCGCCTGTTAAAGAAAATAAAGACAAAATAAAACTCAGCTGTATATTTTGCGATTCCATGACTCATAATTCGAATGAATGTAAATACGTAATTAATTTGTCTTTAGAAGAAAGAAAGAATATTTTATTGCGGAAAGGAGCTTGTTTTAACTGTTTAAAAGTCGCAAAGCATTTATCTCGTAATTGCCCGATGAATAAAACAAATTGTGAAATTTGTTCGGGTTTACATCATAATTTTTTTTGTTTTAAGCAACAAAAAAGGGAGATAGAATCAATGTCCACAGATCTAGCAAACCAAAACACCGGTGAAGTTTTTTTGCAAACATTAACTGTTTACATTAAAAATGGGAATTCCAAACAATTAATAAGAGTTATATTAGACACTGGTAGCCAAAAAAGTTACATTTCAGAATATGCTGCAAAATTTATAGGTTTAAAAAGTATTGGGAAAGAAACAATTACTCACGGACTTTTTGGAGGACACAAAATCACCGAAGTTCATGATAAATATTTAATTAACTTGTGTAGTTATGACGGGAATTATAGTTTTAATATGGAAGTTAACGACCAGAAAAACATTTGCTTAGGAATCTCCAGAATTAATGACTCTCGCGTTTTACAGAAATTGGCAACACTTAATGTATTTATTAGTGATTCGTCCGCAAATAACAAACTTTGCCTTTTCGAAAAACATTCTGATGAAATACATATTCTGTTAGGATCTGACATAGTTGGAAAATTATTTACTGGTGAGGTAAAACAACTTTCTGAGGGGCTTACAGCTGTGAATACTCGCTTGGGATGGACACTTATGGGAAAATTAAATAATGAATCTAAATTTAAATCAGAGAATTCTCTTCTTGTTCATTCTCTGCTTACGAATGGAGAACAAATATCTGATCTTTGGGAATTAGACTCCTTAGGCATAAAAGATCCCAGTGAAAAGAGGTCAAAATTAGAATTGCAAGATCTTGCTTTGAAACATTGTGAGAATACGATACTGCGAGACGATGAGGATAGATACATCGTTAGTATTCCTTGGATAGAAGGGAGTGGAAAACTTGAGGACCACTACAGCTTAGCTAAAGGAAGATTGGAGAAAACTGTAAAAACTTTAAAATTTACAGGCAGACTATTTGATTATGAACAAGTATTTGTAGACTGGGAAAAGGAAGGCATTATATTGAAAAGATTGCACAAGATGAACCAAACAAATGTGGGAAATTTCATTATTTGCCACACAGACCTGTATTCAAGGAAAATTCCACGACGAAAATTCGTCTTGTGTGTTTGATGCTTCACCTCATCATGGAAAATCTTGTTCTTTGAATGATTGCTTAGAAAAGGGGCCCAATTTGAAAGAAATTATACCAGCTATTTTAAATCGTTTTCGCTTAGGAAAAATTGGAGTCATATCTGATATTCGAAAAGCTTTCCTACAAATATTTTTGCACGAAAGTAACATGAACTTCTTACGTTTCTTGTGGTGGGAAGGTGGTAATCCGGAGAAAGCTGTTATCTACAGGCATCGTCGAGTTGTTTTTGGCGTTTCATGTAGTCCCTTTTTATTGGCGGCAGTATTAAACTATCATTTTAAGCAGGCTCCTGAACATTTGGAAAAAGCTGCTGAAAAATTGAAAGATTCGATGTACGTCGACAACTGTGTGGCGAGTGTCGATTCATTCGAAGAACTTAAGTCTTTTCAACGAGATTCCACCGAATTGTTGACATTAGGTAAATTCGACTTAAGTGGATGGCGACATAGTGATATTGAACCAAATTCCGACTTTAGGGACAACCGACAGGAATCTGGCCCACAAGAAATACAAATTATGTGGAGTATGAAAGAAGATACCTTTTCCATCTCTTACAGAGAAATAGACATCGAAAGAAAATTTGAGGCGTGGAAAAAACAACTTATGGAGATACAAAACATCAAGATTCCACGAAGATTATCGAATCTCGATTTTAAAGATACGAACCTGTCATTACGATTTTTTCGTGATGCAACGAAATCATCCTATGCTAGACATGACTTTCAATTACCTTTTATACTTTCTTCCAATCATCCAGTTATCAAAGATCTCATTAATTATAAGCACCCACAGTTAGGCCATGATGGAGTTCAGATGCTTATGTACAAACTCCGAGAATACTTTTGGATTCTGAAAAGAAGAAAAACCTTTAAAGAAGTCATCAAGATTTTCATTATATGCAAGACATTCAATGCGAAACCTACATCGGTATCAGAACGATTCTTACTTCAAGAACGGTTGAGAGATACTGCTGTCTTTGAAATTATAGGATTAGATCTGGCAGGACTTCTCATTCTTAAGAATGGGGAGAAGAATTGGATTTTGATTTTGACCTGTGCGGTCTACAGAGCAATTCATCTTGAATTGTTAACCTCCGTTTCGACTGAAAGCTTCTTGCTAGGTTTAAGGAGGTTTATAGCACGTCGAGGCCGACCATCCGTCATTTACTCGGATAACGGCACCAATTTTAAAGGTGCTTACAGACTTTATCAGAAAGTGAATTTAGAAAAATTGAAGAATTTAGAAGAACTAAATCCAATTTCATGGAAATTCATCCCTCCACAGGCTCCTTGGTGGGGAGGTTTCTGAGAGCGATTGATCGGACTTATGAAGAGGACTCTAAGAAAAACACTAGGAAAAACTTCCTTGAATCAAGAAGAAATGTACACGGATCTTTGCGATTGTGAAAGTTTAATTAACTCCAGGCCATTAACTTATGTAACAGATGACGTCGAAGACTTGGAACCTCTAACTCCAGCAATGTTTTTGCAAGACATTAGAGAAGTTGGTGTTCCAGAGTTAGATCGAATAGATGAAAACAAATTGAATAAAAGATTAGTGTACCGAAATAGAATACAAACGGATCTTAGGAAACGTTTTCGAGTAGAATATTTAGGCCAACTGAGAAAGATAAAAAATATAAAAGGGGAAGACACTTTAAGTGAAGGAGATATCGTTTTGGTGGGAGATGACCACACCAAAAGAATAAACTGGAATTTAGGTAAAATTTTAAAACTCTACCCTAGCAAAGACGAGAAGGTTAGAGCAGCCCAAGTAAAAACTAAACTTGGAACTTTTCTGCGTCCAGTGCAAAAATTGCATCTCCTAGAGGTGTGGGAGAAAAATAAATCATCTGTACACCCTACTAACTCTCCTTTATTTTCAGATGCTAATGAAGGCAGTCATTTACCTATTAATATAGATCCTGAACTGAGTAAACACCAGGCAGCGGCAACCCCTTCGACGCAACCCTGTTCCAGTGTCTCTAATGGTGGAGCTAGACTGGAGCCCAGAGCTGAGACAAGTTCACATCAGCAGGCAGAGACCTCTTCCATGCAGCCCTGTTCCAGTGTTTCTAATGGTGGAGGTGGACTGAAGCTCAGAGCTGAGACAAGTGGACACCAGCAGGCGGAGACCTCTTCGATGCAGCCCTGTTCCAGTATTTCCGATGGTGAAGCCTGAGTGGAGCCGAGAGTTGAGACCCTTGAACTGCCAGATGACTTCTGAACTTCAACAGCCTGCACCACGACGATCTCGTTATGGTAGACTCTTGAAACTCCGAAAAAGACTAAATGACTCTTGTTGAGTTTTTCTTTCAAAATCAAAAACTCAAGGTGGGGAGTGTCGCGAACGAAACGAATTTTGTAGTTCAATTTCAGTGGTGCTGTAAGCGCATTCCTTTTTGTTTTTGCTTCTGTATTATGATCTGATGAGTAGCAGTAGTAGTATGAGTGGAGCCCACTCGAACAGACATGTATCAGTTAGCAGTTTTCCTTCATTAAATCTTTTTTATATCAAAAAGGACTCTGATTACTCATAAGAATAACAGAATTGAATTTTTGGTCGAGTTCATCCCGGGCAATCGAAGAATAAGGTAAGTGATACCTTTTTCTTTCTTAGAATTTATCGAAATTGAATTGAACTTTGAACTCTTCATTGTTTTTCACACTGATTAACTTTATTATTTATTTAAAGAAATTATGCATTTTAAAGTAATTATACGATTTTTATGTATTTTTATAATTAGTTATACACATTTTTAATTATTAGATTGCATTGAATATCCTTTCAAATTGTCTGGACAAAAGATCTTAATCAAAAAAGTATCGCCAGTAAATCACTCTTAAAATGGCAATAAATACAAAAAGAAAAAAGATTTTGTGCTTTTCAAATTTAATCTTACAAAATAATGGTTCTCTTAGCAGTTTTAAAGTATATTAGCAAAATTATGTGTTTATTTCACGTTACCAATAAAAAGAAAGAAAAGTGTATTTTTAAGTAAACTTAATATACTTTCTTACTTTGAAAATTCTTTTAACAGTTTGAAGCAATTTTAATTAAATATTTAGAAATTATAGATTGGCTCATATATTACTAAACAAAATTATCGTAATACGTTAGGATTACAAACAAAAAAATCAACGCAATAAATATAATACCGTTTTAATTTCAATTTCGATTTATTGTGTTAGGATTCTTTTAAGTATGGTAAATAATTAATGGATGTACTCAAAATCTCATTAATGTTTTGTATTTTAAATGAACTACTATCGCTTTTTATAACTGACTCAAGAAATTATTTTTATACGAGAGGCAAAAATAATACTTTTTCATTTGAAAAACAATGCCAATCGAAAATGTTTTAAGATTCAAGCTACGAAAACACATTTAAATATGTTAATCATCATGAAAATATTCTAAGAAATTGATGACAGTTATTTATATTTGTATATGTAATACGAAAACTAAAGAAATAAATAAAATAGTAATGACACGCAAATGCGACAAAATATTTTCTTCACTTTATTCTTTTCTTCACTTATCACCGCGCATTAAATCTTAAAAATCAAAAAAGAATTTGAAAATGAAAATATAGTTACGTTTTTTTGTTGTTTAAACACAGTTCTCCGATTTGTCTGTATAAGCGCAGGAAGCTAAAAGAAATTAGTTCGGAAATCAAATTGACTCAAAATTTCCTCAGTTTTCTTCAAAAAAGGGGCTTTTTCTCAGGGTCATTCGGTCCCATTCTTTTCATTCGTCCTTAAGCCTGCCATAAATCTTGATCCTGCTTTTCCTGATCCAGCTTTTGTCCAATGTACCGAAATTCTTCTTTAACGCGCCCCCTCCCCTTCCCCCAGAGGACCAACGTTGAGAACTCATTGATACTCCTTAAAAAAATAATTAACTATAGACTTGGAGGGTGACGGAAGACTTCTGGCGCTTATGGTCCTATCTTTTCTCGAAACGGGTAGCAGTTATCGAGCCCTTGCTCACCATAATTGCACATCCAGTCTTTTGGTTGTTACAGAAATAAAAGAGAACCGGTATAAATAAAGTATAATATTCCCTTTTACTGAACCATCTCTGAAAAAAATTCCGACTAAGGGCCAAGCCTTCCTGTAGCTTCTTAGTACGACGTTTATTACAGTCAATCAATCAATAGATGAAGGGGTTATTGTGTCATTTACAGGCAAATAACATTCTGAATGGATTTTTTCCATCCTAAGTGTTATCTGTATTTCACTTCAAACGATCTTGCTGTGGATCAGCTTTGAATGAGAAGTTTTTCCTACATTCAAAGGTTACACCACTCCTTGTCTTCTCATTATTTTGAGTAACTTTACCAGCTTTTAAACTTTTCTTATTGCGTTTCCTGAGATTCAGAATTCACACGGAAAACTTATATCGTTTTAAGCCAGTGACATACTATTTTATAAACGTAAAATAGCTGGTAAAATGTTATCAATGGTAAAAGACCATTGATAACATTTTACGACTTTTTGCTTACACATGTACCCTGTAGCTAGTAGCTTTTATTTTTGATGACGTAATATCGCCAGATGATATGTATAAATTATAGCAATGTAATGTGTGTGTTTTTATGTCAGAAAGTATTTTGCTTTACTTCATGTCAGTAAACTAATTTTTTTAAATCTTCTATTTTCCATATGTTTGCGCCCTTCTCGCAGGGTTATCACGCTTCCCCCTCGGGGGGAGGTGCGCCCCACAGTTTGAGAAACGCTGCTCTACAGTTTTTTTTCGAAAAATTACTTTCATCTATTTCACTATTTGATTCATTCATCAATTTAGAGAAATTTCAATCTCACTTAAATATTTCGCTATTTCTGTCATACTGACTGAAATAAAACTGATGCTAAATTTGCAAAATACTTCAATCCAGTGCCGGATTACTCGTTAGAAGGAGTAGGCAATTACCTATGGGTTCCGTGCTTTTTGGCCCACAAAAGCGTGTTCTGTTTTCTGTTAGAGCTCCAAAAACAGGCTAAGGGGCCCGAGAACTCGACTGTCTAGGGGCCTCCATGTCGTTTAATCCGACACTGCTTCGATCTCTTTCCCCACATTCTCAAATTATAAACACAAAAATCCAGATAACAATAAATCACGAACCCTCAAATACTAAATTCTTTCGAGAAAACTAAACATTGGTAGTTGTTTATAGTCTGAGATCTGGGATCATTATTTTAACATAAGAAATCTGGGATCGACTTTTTAAAAACTTGGAACCGAAAACATATATTAAAGACCAAAGTTCAGGAAAACATTTTTTTAAAGAAAAAAAAGCAAAAAACAAACGGATTTTAACCGCAATTACATGCAATATATGAGGGCAACACTAATTGTTATACGATTCAAATCGTGGGTAATCATTGGGCTTGCAATATCAGTAAAAAAAAATTTTTTAGCACGTTGAACTTATAACTGAAGTCTATCAGCTTGGGGCCCCTGCTTGTGCTCGAGGCCCCTGGCGGCCGCCAGCCGCTTAATCCGCCTCTGTTTATGGTGGATATCACAGCGAAAATAAATGAGCTGAATCTAAAACTGCAAGGAAAGGGAAACCTTGCTTATGTTTTGGTAGAAGAATTGGTTTGTTTCGAAGAAAAATTAATTCTTTTTGCAGAAGATATTCAGAGTGGTAAATTGCTTCATTTTCAATTTCTAAAGCAATATCGCGATAAAAACCGATAAAAAAATTAAAGATGAATTTGCTGACAGATTTGAGCAATTCAAAACCAGCAAAACCACTCTAGTATTCATAGTAAATCCTATCAACACAAATAGTAACGAAATCCACATTGAGCCTGTTGGAATTGATACTGGATCTCTGTAAATGCAATTGATCGATTTAAAAAGTAAAGCTTTGTGGAGTGGAAAATTTACAGAGTTGAAAAGCAAGTTGGAAGAGTTGGAGGTACAGAAATATATATATATCTACGTAACGCAACAAAAATGGACAGCTTTAAAAGAAATGCCGCGAAATGAGGCACTTATATTCGACGCATGGAATAAATAGTCTTCCAGATTGCCTCAGTGAGGTGAAGAAGTTGGCATTTGGAGTGCTGACTATCTTCGGATCGACATATTCGTGCGAGCAAGCGTTCTCTTATGTGAATATAATTAAAAGTAAAATAAGAAGCCAACTAACAAATGAAAATTTAGAATAGTGTTAGAAGTTTAAAGCAACTAGTTTTGAGCCAAATTTATCCAAACTTTCTAAAACCATGCAAAGCCAACGCTCTCATTGAATTTGTTTGCTCAAATGTATGTTATTGTTTTTTTTAAGTACAAGTTGCATTGTTTAGTAAAGTTTAAATTTTCTTCTTGAATAACCATGCTAAGTCATCGGTCCATTGAATCTGTTTGCTCAATTGTTTGTTATTGAAGTACAAGTTAGTGTTGTAAGTAAATGTTTAATTGTTTTAATTTTTTACTTAAATAATAAGTAATTATCTTTTAATGCCATATATTTTCTAATTAGTTGTGAAAAATGCTACTTATATATGAATAAATAGATATTTTTTCTTATAAATAAATAGATTAGTTTTTTTTTTCAAAAAACTTTATTTATGCAAGTACTGTTTATAGTTGGCAAGAAAATTTTTTGTGGCTCTTTAAAAACTTTGAAGTTTTGTAAATTGTAATTTTTGGTTCTTCCGACTCAAAAGGTTGCCGACCCCTGGCATAGATCATTTATATAAACTTAGTGGAACTATTTCTGAAGCCATTTATTTTTGTGTAATAATAATTCTAAGTTACAATAATATACTGTTTAGTGATGTGTCCTATGCATAATACCTGAAATTAAAAAATACTTAGTTACTTGTTTATTGATTTAAAGTAAAAAGTAAGTACAAATACACATTTCTAAACTATTTAAGTATGAAGACACGGAGTAGGAGGATACGGATTATTCATGTAGGTTCGTGGCCTAAATCGCTAAGTAATAATTTTATTGATTATATCCCTTCACATGAAATGAGTTATTTTCAAAATAAAGATCCAAACAATATATATTCTGTTTTGCAAAGAGAATACAAAGAACAAAAGAGATCACTTTCTCATAATCATTTCACTAAAAAACTTAAACATGTCCAAGTGCTGGAAAGATCTTAGCTTTCTTATGCAACTAGTATTGGTAGTTTTTTGTTTGACTAGCAAACTTTTTTCTGAAACAAATTCTCAACACACAACCGGCTTTTCTGATTGAAAACACGTAACAAGTTGTTTAGAAAATCATGAAAATTCTATTGAACATATAAATTCAATGTTAGCTTGGTTGACAGGAAAAGAGAATAAGTCTTTTTGATGTGTAACAACTTTCCTCTCTATTGCTGGAGATTTGTGGGAGTGATTTCATGAAAAGGGACGAAAATGCGTAACAGGAAGTTGGGGAAGCGTGCGCTATTCAGCGAAGTTCTGTTTTTTCTCCTTCATTCGGGAGGGGCTCCGCCCCCATCCCCAACCCCTGCGGTCTAGGCCGTAGGATCTTTGTTTTTGTTTTCTCACTTTAGGATCAGAGAAGAAGCTAAGTCCTTTAGGCAGAGAAGTGCTTAGACAATGACGAAAGTGTTTCGATACCTGACTTCGATTGCTGCGTACAGTTTAAACGACCGGGCCACAGAGCAGCTGTTGTTGCGATCTATCGCAAACAGAACACCTCACATGTTGTGGCTCGACATATGGATATTACTTATCGTCAAACAAGGGGATTGGGTATTGTTAGTCAATATATTGGGGACATATGTGCGGTAAAATGCTTATTTCAGAATGGACAAACAGTGATTTCGGTGGTCGTATACATTTCTCCGAATCAAACGGT
This sequence comes from Trichonephila clavata, assembly GCA_019973975.1. Lineage (NCBI taxonomy): Eukaryota > Metazoa > Arthropoda > Arachnida > Araneae > Nephilidae > Trichonephila > Trichonephila clavata. Next base: position 191,446 of record BMAO01037303.1, read on the forward strand.
TCAAAAAATTAAAGATTTCCTGCATTTTTTACTTTTACCGTAAACCGAAGGTGGTTCTGCTCTTTTTCTAAAAAAAACTATCACTCGCTTCCCATGATTTTGAGTGGTGATTTTAAAGTTAACTTCAGTTTGCTAGAAGCCGAGCCACTCATAGCTTTTTTGAATGAACTCAAGCTCGAAATGAACTCAAATCGAAATGTTTCGACAACTAACAGTGGTACTGTTAGTGACGCTATTTGACAATGGTTTTTAAATACTTTGAAATCACAAGTATATGTGTCATATTTTAGTTTTCCTAAATCTATTGTCTCCGCTCTTCCCCAAATTGAACAAGAATAATTATTTTTGATAAAAAATTGCATTACTCCTTGTGTTAATTGAATAAAATTTTCATTAAAGATATAATTATTCCATAGAAAATTATTTCCAATCATACTGGATTCATTTTTTTCAGGATTTAAGTTGCTATTGCGAATTTACCACGATAACATGTCAGATGTTACACATCGTATGCGACTACTCTGTAAGTCTTGTTTCTTTTTTGAAATAAACAATTGCAGGAGCAACTAAGAAACGTTACAGAATATTACCACAATGTCCTCAAACGTGTTATTTTTTTTTGTTTAACATTTAGAAACCCCGTGCACCACGCAATGTATAACACGGGGGTATACAACACAGACAGAAGAAAGGATTACAACACAAACATCCATGCCTTCTCCGGGATTCGAACCCCGTCCCTACGGCACCGCAGTCAGCTTCACTGACCACTATACGTGTTATGGCGGAAACGTGTTATTGCGTTAGTAAAGTATTTGGCTACAAGATGTTTAGCATTTAGAGCAGGGGTACTCAACCTTTTTTTTTACGCCGGACAACATACATTTGACATGTATTTTACGCGGGCCGCAACATGAGGTTAAAAAGAGAAGGGGAAGCTATAAGATCAAAGACAGTTAAAATGTGAAAAATTGGCCAAAACATAAAATCTCATAATTTTGGATCTTATTTTAACACTATACCAAACTTTATCATACAAAACTCGCAAAATAAAAGTTTCATTCATTTTTTACCCAATTACGGGGGGAGGGGGGTTCACTTTCCGTTATTCAATGATTCCAAGCCTCTTTGTCTGCATTCTACTGTCATAAAAATAAAGCTGCCAAGTACTTGGATAATTTGATTTTTTCTTTTGACAAAGCCTTACATATATTTATTTCAGATATTAATTTATCAAACTCAGGATGGTGGCAAAGAGTTTTTATTGAACTACAGACTGAAATCAGTATTATCTGTATAAACTGTCAGTTCTTATTGCGCATTTTTGCTTCAAATTTATTCAAATGTTTTTTGATTTTATATAAAAAAAATATCTGAACAAATAACTGAATTCATCAAAGAGTACATCGGAAGCATTTAAGAAACACTAACAATTTCTATAATAATTCTTAAGTTTATCATTAACAATTTCATATTTTTGTCAATATATATAATGTATTAAATTTTATGGGATACTTTTTTTACTTCTGCATTTTTGTGACATTACCACCTGCAAAATATTTATTGCTGTTTCAAAGTTTTTTTTAAAGAAAACCAATATATCTCGTCTTTAAATGATCCTCAAGAATAAGAGCCATTGAAAGATTTGTGCTTATTAGTACAGTTATGAGGAAATTATATTTTTTACATATAACATTTTCATGACAAATCAAACAAGTTGTTGATCCATGTTTGTTTTTTCCTACGAAATAGTCAAGATCCCAATCGTCTTGAAACAGCAAATGTTTTTTAGACATGAGGGTTAGTTAAAAATTAGTTACACCTATAAAATGGTCACTACTGCATTGTTATTTATTATCACTAACCATTACAATTACAAAAAGGGGAAAAAATTATTTAACAATTTGTACCAGCACGACATCGATAGCAAAATTGATAGATATGATTGCTTGATTGATAGAATTCTCGTTAAATTTTTAATACATTATTCCTAAATAATTGAATTTGTTATTTCAACGGACCTAGACTGGGCCACTCAGAATGGTCGGGTGGGCTACATGCGGTCCATGGGCCACAGGTTGAGTATCGCTGATTTAGAGGCACCAAGGAAGTTTTGGGTTCTCCTCATAATGGTATTTTTATGGGTACCCTGAAATTGCTAGCAGAGTTCGACTCATTCATTCGTGAATATATTGAACTGCGAGAATTATGACCAAAATCGTTAACTTGCTATTATACTACGATAATGTTTTCGGGGGAAAGTGTATGAAAGATGTGTCTCATTAATTAAGATTATTAGTCACACAAGTTTATAGTAAGTTATCTGCAAGAATTTCTAGAAACAAATGGACTGCTATTGGATAATTGTAGGGGACAGTCATATGACAACACTGCCAATATGTTCGGTCCATATAATGGTGTGCAAGCTCTTCTAAAAAGAAAAAAATAAACAAATTCGCTAATTATGTGTCGTGTGCTGCACATTCTCTTAATTTAGTTGTGCAGAATCAGCTAAGGTTGCAACTGAAATCGTGAACTTCTTTGGTTTAGTGCAACAAATATATGCTTGCTTTTCTACTTCAACCTATAGGATGAAACTTCTAAATCGTGATTTTAAATTGAAATTTACCTTAAAAAGGTTAAGTCACACCAGATGGTCTTGTCATTACGATCCTTTTGAAGCCTCAAGAGATAAATATTGTAATATCATGAATATTCTTAAGACATTTAGTGACAATGAAAAAGAGAAAATTTATTTTCAAAAAGAGGCAGCAAATTTATTTAATAAATTAACAAAATTCAAACTGCCATTTTAATTATATTTTGGGAAAAAATTTTAGAAAGATTTAATTCAGTTAAAAAAAAATTGCAGATTCTTGGGGCTTGCACATCTGTGAAGGGAATAAATTCATTATGTCATTAAAAATGTTTATAAGCAATGTACGACATGTGAATCAAATAAAAAATCAAAGGAGTATCAAGACGCAGCCAAAAAATTAAGTCCTAATGTAGAAACAGAATATAGCAATGTGAACTAGAGACGGGTTATTTCAAAATTTGCAGATAAATTCACAGAAAAAGCTGTGTATGGGACAGAAGAATTTAAAAGAAACACGATTATTGTAGCGTTAGATAAGGTAATCCTTGATTTAAATAGAAGAAATCGAGTACAATGCAGAATATAGTAAGAAATTAAAATTTTTGATGGATTTGCAAGATCAAAGTAGAGAACGTCGACTTGGAGATGTTCGCGCTATTACTGGTTACTATTCAGATGATGTAGACCAACATTTAGTAAATGAAAGTGTTCAATTAAAAATTTATCTAAAACTGAGCTAGAGTCCTATACTTGTAGTGATATATTCAATTAAATTTTTGAAAAGAAACTAGTTCAGGTTTTTTCACATTTGTATACAATTTTAAAGATTTTTTTAACGATCCGTATTACTAGCTGTGAAGCGGAGCGTGCGTTCTCTATAAAATGCCCTACATAAAAAACAAATATGGGACAAAAATGAAAAATACTATGCTTAATTATTAATCCTTTCTTTCTTTAATATTGATCTCACCAAAGATTTAAAATGGGATGAGCAAATAAAAGAATATTCAGCATAAAAGTGTAGAAAGTTTTTTTTTTTTAAAATTATGTTATTGCTTACAACGTATTTAAATTGTTTGGGGGTGGGAGGGAAAACTTTATGTTTCGTATATTTAAAATTTTTCCGCACAATAATATTTTAGGTACATGGCAAAATTTTTAATTATTTAAGGGGCCCCAGATATCATTACACCAGGGCCCCAAAGGTCACGGTCTGGCCCTGGCCATAGGAACTTGAATTGTTAAGTAGATTTTAATAATCCAGAGGCCTCATCTCTTATAGAGTTGTCAATTTTTAGCATTATTATAAAATCTAAGCATCATAAAAACCTCCCAATTGATAACTTAAGGGTTTAATAGCCTCTTTTCAGCTTTCCCAGCTATTTACACTAAGGGGCTTTAAAGTTTTATGCCCTTTATGCATTTTAATAATATAACCCAACGAAAAGTTGATGAAAATTTTTTTTTGAACTATATTAAAAAAAGTAGGCTTCTAAGGATGCTTTTACCATGTCATTAGCGACCAAATTTAAAGAGTGGTTACTACAGTGACATAAATTGTTCGCGGATTTAACATTCTTATTTTAGATTGAGCCCCTGATTTCTCGCCTTTCATATTCACTCCGTTATTGTACCTGCCTCCGCATATCTAGCAAATTTTGCCCGAATTTTTAATTTTTTAAGCTTTTCAACTATTAAATTTGAAAGTTCTCTTCTAGTTAATCTTTCAACAGGAAGAAAACCAAAAGAACTCGCATTAGTTTTAACGATAACTTCGTTAGGATTAGATTTCTCAATACATGTACACCCTACCATAAATGTCATTTGTTCGATCTTGCTGGCATCAGGGGCGCAATCAAAAACTATCGAATAATATTTAGCTTGTTTAATTTTATGAACAATGCATAATTTAATATTCTCATATAAAAGAGAAATTATCTCGTTCTGAATATTTTCCCCTAGATAGTGTACTTTAACTTCTTCCAAATTTTCCATAACAAAAATAAAGTATTTTTAACATTTGGTCCAAATGCCGCCCCGGACATGGGTCCGGTTTGTCCGGCCCTAGAGCCACCCCTGGTGGCACAAATTTCCAAAACTCGATGTAATTCGGATCATTTCCGGTTAAAATAATTTTCTTATATTTGTTTTTCAGAGTAATATTGTGCTGTAGATCAATAATTTCAATTTGTACCGTAAGTGGGTAACAATTAATGTATTGAAGAGAAATCGAAAAAAGATTAGTGAAAAGTTCAGTATTTTTGTTATCTTTAAAATCCTCAAACCTGGCACTGAAAGAATCCTGCAAATTGGATATTAAATTTTTAAATCTATCATAGTTCGGAACATTACTAACTTTGGCAGATAATTCCTGCATGTGTGAATAGGAAATGAGTTAATTTTTTCTGTACAAAATTCAGACAAAAAACAAAAGTTTGTTCACAAAAGAAGATATATGCCCAACTAGGGTAGGAAAAACACAATTTTTTCCCTGTAATCATAAATTTAAATTGTTTAAATGTTCCATTATATCGGTAAGAAAAGCTAAGCCCCACAGCCAATTTTCCCTTTTGAGGAGCGAGCATTCACTGGGCAGTTCATCGTTTTCTTCCAGATATTCTAAAACACAATCCCTCAAACTCCAAAACCTCGCAAGTGGCCAACCTCGCCTTTGGAAAACCAGGGCACACTACAATGAAGGAGTAACTCGCCATTTCCTTCGGTTTCTTCAGGGAAAAGCGTACGAAATCTTCATCGATTCAGAGCACGAGCTCGTATTTTGTTGATACAGTGCACCACGGGATCAACAACGGAAGACAAGTTTAAGTCCTTTGCACAAAGAGCTTCTTGATGAATAATACAATGATATTCTAAAATTTTCTTCTTAAATAATTTTCAAGCAATGCAACGAAATCTTTTATTTTGCCACCCATGCAAGGCGCTCCATCTGTGCAAATTCTGTCTAATTTTGTCCATTCTACTTTGTTAACTTCAATTACATTTCCAAGTTTCTTAAAAATGTCTTCACCTGCTAGTTGGCGCAAATCAAGTTCTTCCACAGTATCAAAATTATTGTTCGTGTAACGCACAAAGATGCTTAACTGCGCATTGTGTCTGTGATATCACAGCTTTCATCCAAAGTTAATGAAAAATATTTGCAATTTTGGAGTCCAGAGACAATTTGTGTTCCAACTTCCTGGCCCATGTCATCGATATGACGCTTGACGGTATTTTTAGACAAAGCTATTTTATCAACCATATTTTTGACATTCAGATCACTAACATTTTGGGCGAAAATTAAAAGCCTACTTTTTTATTATCTCCTCTCCGTCAGAATATAGTTTTTTCATGCGGGTTAACAACAAAGAAAGGTCATAAGAAGCCTTCACCATTGTTTCCATTTCGTCATTTCTCTTCTGGAACAAAGATTGTTGGCCGGCTGAAAATTTCTTTTTTCTTTTGATAAATTCCGTTTGCAAATTTGATCCAACAGGATATTTGCTGTTGAAATCACTATACAGTTGTTTGAAATGACGGTCCAAGTTAAATTTTTTTGTAACTGCTATACAAATTCCACATATCAAACAAATAGGCTTGGAAGCATTTTGATGTGTTAACTCTTCCCAGACAATTTTAAAATCACGAGCTGCAATATCCTCTTCACAATTTCTTTTCGATGTCGAAGGTTTACTCAAAAACATATTGAAAATAAAAAATTTTAAACAACTACACTCAACGCTAAAATCTAAAAACAGTTTTAGAAAATTAAAAAAGCTTAGCGTCTTGCTAAACAGAGTTTAAAATCAACTTAGTCTGACAGCTAGAAAAAATCTATCGATGTTATGCTACAAATTTTCTAGGCTCCGAATCCAATATTTTGATTAGTCATGGATGCAAGTTCTCACTCTTTCTGCTATATAAAGCGGCTACTTTGAGCAGATAGAATTACTTCTACCGTATCAACAACTGCTCTCCTAATATATTGCCGAATTACTTCTTGACATTACAGAAATCGTAAATAACCAACACCTTTGGAAAAACATTTTTATCTGACATCACACTGACAGCTATAAACACTAAATTTCAGAAATGCAAGGGGAAGCTGAAATTCGAATAGAAATCCCAGATGTTAAAAATTAACCGCCCCCGAGAGAGGGTGACCTTTTGGGATTCGATTGTCCGAGAGAGAGAGAAAGAGAGAGAGAGAATTTATTTGTTTTTAGTCTCACGTTACTCAACACTTTTCTCGGAACGTTACAATGCTGTGGAATTGTAAGTTTTGGAGCATGATCTCATTTTTGGCGCTATACTAAAGAAAAGAAAAAATTTGCTTAGAGCCTTTAAAATCTCACGCTGAAAATTTCTATTTTTTACGTATTCTCTTCATGATAATTTTCTATTGTAATTCAATTAATTTAGTAATCTTTTCAAACATTTTTTAATTTTTCAATAAGTCTTCGCGTGCCACAGTTACGACTCCACGTGCCACAATGTGGCACACGTGCCGCGGGTTGGTCACCCGTGTTCTGGACGATAATCGCACTCAACATTCTGGGTGACTGTATATTCACGTGAATCTATCAACCAATCACCAGATTCTCATATAAATGGACAGAAAAAAAAAAATACTGGTAAGGACTGGCTTTTCTCTCCAACCCCATTTTCCCTGCTATTTGCGGGTTTGCATGTAAACGGGGCCATAATGACCTAAATAATGCGCTTTTTCACACGCAAAATGGAACTTTACTTGATTACCACGTAACTTGAATTTCAGAAGGAGTTCAAATCTTCCATATATTCATCAAAGTTAGAAGATATTACAATAATATCGTCTAAAGAAGTCAAAGTGTTGACATTTAGTCATTTCACATTTAGTTAACATTTCAGAAATAACCTACAAATCTCGGGAAAGGTTCCGGCGCTGTCTTTAAACCAAAGGCAGTCTTATAAAACGAAAAACACCAAATGGGGAAACGAAAGCTGCTTTGGCTTTATGTGGTGGATACATTTTAATTTGATGCTATCCAGATTTTAAGTATCATGAAAATAAAAAAAGTTTCCTAGGCGTTTTGCAAGATATCATCAATAGGTGGCAAATGGTAAGGATCGGACTTTGCTGCAGCATTTAACTGTAAAAATCAGAAGTGGTCGATCGGCAGTACGCAACCTAAAATGTGACACTGTGGAGTTGCAATCATAACACACGAAAACTTGTAGGAAAATTAAAAAATTTTAATAGATAATAATAAAGAACAATTTTGTTTGCAATTTTTTTTATGAATGCGGTTGTCTCAGACAACCTGTCCTCAAAACTTTGATCAACATATGTTTGTGGATAAATGTTTTTATTTTAAACATAAAATCAAAATTAGCTTATATGCACCTAATTTTATAATTTAACTTAATTTTATCAGCATCTTCAAGGGCTAATTCTAATGCAGATGAATTGTTAAAAAATCACTAATTCAAAAGCCTATTAAGTACTGATTGCTTAAAAATTATTTAGTTACTCTCTACTTAACTGATTGATCCCGTAAAAAGTTTATTAACAACAAAACCAAAGTTTATACTTTTGTCTTATTTATTATATTATTTTTAAATTTTCTACTATTTACGAGGAGAGAGCATGAAAAAGGAAATTCATTTGGGGACAAGACTTCGTGTAATAGTAGTACTCCTTTAGGGTGTTCAACCCTCAATGTATTAGCGCCAAATGGGCAGTCAGTTCAGAGAAAATAGCCATCGAAATTCAAACTTAGCTTTTATACAATTAAGTTTTAATAAGTGTGAAGATAAAAGGAACAAATGGCCGGACAAGTACAGCTCAATTTTGTTGGAGCCACCGAGGTTTATATTTTGTGTTGGAATTGAAACTCCTCTGTACTTGGATTGCTATATATTTGGCTCTTTATAAATTATTGACTACTTTCAAAATAATTACAATTAAAAAGTGCAGCAAATTGTATTATCATTATACGCTTTGTTGAGAATAATGCTAAATGTTTCACTATTTGTTGAATCTAATAACCTATTATAAATATTGAGCGTTTAATTGTGCGTTAAACCTATTAACTTGACCGCTGAAAATTTTCAGTATATTTTTTCACTATGTATTTGAATTTTAAGATATAAATGTTTTTCATTTTTTATTCATTGCATACAAGTTCGCTAGAAACATTGTATGTTTATGAAATAAAAATTTTAAAATTTAACAACTAAATATTATAATTCATAATTATTAATACTTCATTAAGAAATCTCGCTGCTACAGTTTCATACTCAAGCCTTACAAACACGAGCGCTGTAGCAAGAATGATTTTAATAGGTTTAATAAAGCCAACGAAGAACTTGGCGATTTTCAAAACGAGGCCAAAAATATAAAAGTAATCCACCTAGTTTATAAATTATAGACTTGAGTGTGCCTCCAACGAAATTGAGCATTACATGTTCGGCATTAAGGGTTCTTTTTATCTGTCAGTATCTGCTTTACATAGCAATATTAAAGTGTTTTTATATAAAAAGCTTTATGAAAAAATATCAATGCTTCGAATTGGAAAATTGTCAATTTTTCTTGAAAACAAAGAAAATTTATAATGCTTTTATTTTCTGCGTAAGTTGTAAGAGATTTATTCTAGAATCACTTAATGATTGGGAGTCAGAATGAACACCAGCATAATTAAAACAAATAAGTTTATTTATCCTTTCATAGATCTAACAAAACCCAGGAAAGGAAATGCACGAATATAAAGAATTGGAGCCAAAGCGGGGGAGATGAGATATTTAATTATAAATAAAGTCACTTACGATAGGAAATAATCGTAACTTCTTACTTAAAATAATCGACTTCAAGTCGATTTGAATCTAAATCCAATAATATTACTAACTGTCAATTATCATAAATTTATATATTAACTCATTAATCAATCGACGAGTTTCTCTCGTCTAACTTTCAGTTATTTTACGTTAATCTCAAACTTCTATCATCGAACTCCTACCTTCTCTCTCTCTCCTACGAATTTAAAAGTTAATGCTTAAACATACGACATGATTTGCACAGATCGCATCTTCTTCTTCGGGAGAAAGTCTTCAGTTGAACAATTTTTAATTTAATAGGATTTCCCCAAGAAGATTAGTGAAAGTTACACGAATAGATCCGTTACAAGTTTTTTATTAAATATTCCTTAAGCATAGAAAGTTTCATTGAATCGTTTGCCATAGTTTTATTACATAGAAGACACATAGGTGAAGTACTATTTCCTGGTGATGAAATATATATAAAGCCATGCTTCAGATATTCAATACTTTTTGTCAGCATTTTTTCTTAGGCTGACTCATACTGCTATCAGTTAAAAAGGGCAAAAAGGATATGAGAAAATTTGTATATGAAATGTTTTATTTCCAATATAGCGCTGTTAATTATTATTAACGTTTTCATTTAAATGCTGCAGTAAAGCACTTTTAAAATGATTATTTGACTAAGAATCAAATTTCATGTTATTTTTGAATAAAATATAATTTTAAATGATTAGCTTCTTTCAAAAAATTATCTTTACTAAAATAAACTTACGATTTCTTCCCAAGTTTTTAATGAAAAAAAAAAAGCAATCCCTTAACGTTAGTTAAGAGGGTTCATCCATGTGATGGGTTCAAAAAAAAAAAAAAAAAAATTCCCTCCATAAATTGTTTCCTTAACATGTCTAAAATACGGTGATAAAGTTATTTTTTAAAATTCGAACGTTTAAAAGGAAATATCTATAGTTATTGAATATTTCGTAGAACTTTTTTTAGTCTTCGCCACCAGGCATCACCGATTGAGCGAAGTTAAGATTTTCATTGTTTTAATCGGATTTGAAACTTTAAACTCGTTTTTCTCAAAACTGTGTTTTTCAAACTTTCCTCCATGCTATCTCAAGAACGGTTTGATGGAATGACTTCAAATTTATAGGGTAGAGACTCAGCACATACTACGAATGGACTACGATCATTCCAAAATTCAAACTATTTATATTTTTTATAACAAAAAAATCCCCATGAAATTCGAAACCTTTTCTTCATAGTTCTAACAAAAATTCAATTTTTGATATTTTCAATTGAAAAAAGTTCATTCTATGCAATTAAGCTCATAGATTAAAATGCTGTTAGTTTTTTAAATTTTTTATATCAGATAAGCCAATCAGTCGGAATCGTGGAGGAAATGAGCGTCCATTTGTTCGAGGCGGGTGGGTTCAGATAGCTATAACTCACGTTCTATTGGATATATTTGGCTAAACATTTATATACATACTCTTAAAATACATATAAATAAATGATAAAAAAAAACCTTAAAGTTCTATCTTTTTACTGGTCGTCGAATAAAATTCTCTAAAAATGTTTAAAAATCAGGCCGTCACATGGGTGAACCCCCTTACGGAATTTTACTAAATTGAAAGTAATTCTTTCAAAAGAGATCAGTTTTATTCGAACATATTTATGTAACAAAAGTACATTATCTGCGTAACAATACAAAAAAGGCAACTATACCGAAACTTCTAACAATAAAAAATTTCTTTTTATCTAAGACTGGGGAAATTTGCTTATATACACTTTGTATAGCATAACATAGAACTAAACTGTTGGTTACATGTACGACTCTTTTATAGATTGTCTTTTTTTTCTTTTGAAATTGTTCTGCCAGTAGGATATACTATTATATATATATATATAGTATCATAAAATGAAAAAAATACACAGTATAATAACATTGATAGTACTAAATTATACCACTAACAAAACTAGAAGATTTAAACCAGATTTCAAGAAACACAATATACAAAATGATGGAAAAGTATATTGTACTAGAATTAACTAAGCGTATGTATAGCATGAAACAGAGTTAGAACCTTAAAATGTAAGAAACCAGAAGAGTCAATGGAATAAAATGAAGAACTATTATGATTTCTAAAGCTGTTGCTGAATTAGAACCAACAAAATTAGGGTTAAATATATTTTACGGATTCAACACTTCCCCGTTCAACAGAAATTTTAGCCATAATAGCAAAACATAATCAAATTGAAAAGTTAGGCCTAAAACCAACCACGTGTAATTTGCAACCGACAGAAAAATAAAATAAAATTAATAAAAAATATGAAAGGAAATGAAATTTTAACAAGATAAAAATAAAAAATAAATATTGGGGAAAACGGAAAAAAAAACATACCTGAAAAGATGCAATTTACAAGAAAGAGGGGGGGGGAGGCCACTACATTCGAAAGCAACCACGCTAAGTGATGTTAAAAATTACGTGTTAAGTTGTTAAAACTAGAAACAAAAATTAGTAGCACCACCTAGATAGTTTTATTGTAATTAAACTAATCAAACAAAAACAAATTGAAATTAATAAAAAAACAGGAGAAAAAAACAAAGAAAAATAATAAAACATTAAAAAGGAGAATTAGAGAGATAACTTAGAAATATATTATATACATATAGTCGAGTTACATTTTTAAAAATTCCTGGGTTCTATCTGTTTTTTTAATGTGATTTACATGAAAGGAATCATCCTCGTTCAAAATTATATTTGAAATAATGCTGCTTGGGTTTGACCCTTTCTAGTTTTATCAATCGCTTACTAAACCAATTGTCTGTTAGTCCATTTGTTAATTTTTTCCGTTGGTAATATCATCTTTCAATGGTTTTTGTGGAAAGACAATCTTTTGTCGATTCATTTCGACAACGCTGAAAGGGTTCCTTTCTTTTACTATTTTGCCTTATAGATACCAGTCATTAGGATTATAAATATATACATGTTTCAAGGGTACAGCCACCTTTTCTTCTGGAGTGAGAAATATCTAAATTAATTTTAAAAAAAACCTGAATATGTTAATTATTTATAATTTAATTTGCATATTAATTATATTGCAGCATACTTTGATTTTTTATAAATGTCGTGCTCCAAAGTTATTCTAGGGCTATTGGTGAAGGACCTTGTAATTGTTAACCACAGTCAAGCGAAGATGAGACAAAGCCTAAGATGGCACCTCACTCTTTAAGCTTCCACACTACACCAATAAGGGGTTTTTGAGCCTTAGTGATTTCAACGTGCATCATTCATTCTACACGGCAGATCTTTGGTGAAACCAGGACTCGAACCCATCACTTGGCCTCATTGGTCAAGACTTCGCAGTTATGTAGTTTCATATCCAATGGATATGAAAAAATATACAAAAGTATGCTCCCTTTGCGACCCTTTTACCTCATTTGATGTAAGTACATGTAAAGTTCAATAGAAGTTAATCCTTGAAAAAAGAAACGAAGTTTCACTAGAAAATTCGTTTTTTACTTTTTAAGTTAGCCAAAAATTATAGTAGAAAATTACGAGAATCGAAGAATGCCTTTCCCTTTGGAAACATTCTATATCCTATACCAAGATCTTAAGACACAGAGAGGCTTTTTTCAGAAAGTAATGTTTCTTAAAGAGTTTCATAATCTTCGTTTCGAACCAGAAGATCTAATAAAATCTTGCCCGACTGAAATGGATGACTTTGCGCTTCAACAGAGCTGATCTGCGATGTCCAAAAGAAACAGATAGCCAAATCCTAAAGACAGTCATGGATTGGATCAGTTTTTGCAGAGGTATGTATGGAAATGCGTGAAAGAAATTTACTTACCTTTAGAAGAATTTTTCTGAGTGCAAGTAAGCCTTTTTCATTCATATTCAATAATTTATGTGCTTTGCTTTTACTTACTAAAAGTACAATTTTTAATTTTATGCATTACTGATAGCTTTATAAATATATTTTTAATTTCATTTTAATATTTCGATTGCAAAATTACACTTTGTAAATTCTCGGAACACCTATCGCTTAACTATGTTGCTTGGCGACCGATTCCGGTCACCAAAAAAAATTGACATTACCAAGGAGACCCTGTTCTACACTTTATCCAAAATTTGTACCAACAATCAATATTTCAAATTTATGCAATTTGGCTGTCAAATGTTGTAGCTTTGAAACATAAGTTTTCTGAACAAAATTTTTTAAAACATATTATGAACATAAAAAGACCAAAATATTGCTCAAAATTAACTGTGATATGTACCTAAATCCATTTAATTTTGTTGGCATTTTAGAGAACCAAGTTTAATTCAGATGATTTGGTAAAAAAAAACTACAAATTTAAAAGTCTCATTCAGTAAATACTAACTTTTTAATAATTTAGAATTAAATGCTATAAGTTACTAATTTTTTTTAATACCTAACCCGATTGAACATATGAAAAGTTTATTCACAAAAAACTCAAGTTTGTACTTGTATCTTATTTCTTATGTTATCTTACAATTTCCATTACTTAAACTTTAAGAGAAAATGTGTTTAACTTAACTCAGGGGTGCAACAGCTCTTGAGGGCCAAGGCCTACTGTGCTCATCTCAGTATACATGACCTTGAACCCTGAGGCACATGAGCAGATATTCAAGTCAAGTGGTCAGGCTGATGCAAAATCTCCAGTATTAAGTCCCCGAGAAAGCTGGGGGTACTGATTTACCAACCCACTGAATTGATGAAAGGCTGAGTTGACCTTGCCCAGCCCGGCGTTTAAAAATCGGATCTATGGTGCGGAAGCGCGATGCACTTACCACTCAGCTACTGGGCTTCATAAAAATGTGTTACCTGCATAAAAATTCCATAAATTTTTCCATATTTTTTCTTTTAAATTCAAAGTGTTATCCATAAAATGCTTTTTTTTTTCTTATCAGGTAGTGGCACTCTTCTAAAAAAGTTGCCTATCCCTAATGTAAAGCAATTACATTTATTTTTATTTATCAAACTGAACACATTCTTCCGGTAAAACAATATTTATTTTTATTTGTCAAAATGAACACATTTGTTACAAGAATTACTAGACAATCTTTAATAAAACATCAAAGTAAAATTGACATGATAAACAATAAGTATCATCTTTTAAGATTAAGTTAATGAATGCAGTTACATCAGATTATAAATGGTTCTAAATTATAGTACAGTTTATTTTTTCACATATCTGGTATTTTTTTTATTTTACAATGTGAAAATGATATTTTTAAGTGATACATATAAGAAAAAATTCTGAAATGTTCACAAATATAAGGCTTATAAAAGTTAAGACATAAATTTTCTTAAAATTCATCCACATATCTCATAAATAGTTCTACACATTGCAAAAAACTAAGGTTCATGTTTTGCAATAGTATGCAAATTTTTTCATTAAAGTATCACTTTGTAAGTCTTTTGTTGCATATTTAACAAACATGAGGTTTTTCCTTGGTATGAATAAGTAAATGTATTCTAGATTTACAACTTCAAGAGAAAGATGTGTTGCATATTTTACAAATATAAGGCCTTTCCCAGGTGTGAACGCTCCAATGCCTTATTAATGTATCTTTTTGTGAGAAAACCTTGCTGCATATTTCATAAACATGAGGTTTTTCCATTGCATGAATATGTAAATGGTTTCTCAAATTCCTATTTTGAGAGAAACCCTTGTTGCATATTTCATAAGTAAGAGGTTTTTCCTTGTCATGAATACGTAAATGTGTTTTCAAATAAGAACTGACAGAAAGATTTATAGCATATTTTACAAACAGAAGGCTTTTCCTTGGTATGAATGCACAAATGCTAATGTAAAACATCACTTCATGAAAAAGCCTTGTTACATAATTCACAAGCATGCCGCTTTTCCTCCGTATGAATAATTAAATTATTTTTAAAAGAACTGCTTCGAAATAAAGCCTTGCTGCATATTTCAATTAATATGAGGCTTTTACATGGTATAATTGAGCAGATGTATCTTGAGACCATAACTTTTCAAAAAAGCTTTGTTGCATATTTAACAAACATGAGATTTTCCCTCAGTATGAACAAGTAAATGTCTTTTAAAGGTGCAAATTGAGAAAAAGCTTTGTTGCATATTTCACACATGAGGATTTTCCTTAGTGTGAACAGGCAAATGCATTCTTAAATAACCATTTCTTGAGAAAGCCTTGTTGCATATTTCACAAGTATGAGGCTTTTCATCGGTATGGATAAGCAAATGTTTTTTTAAAGTATGACTCGGCGAGAAAGCCTTGTTGCATATTTCACAAATATGATTCTTTCCCTTAGTATGAACAAGCATATGTGTTTTCAAGGCATAACCTAATGAGAAAACCTTGCTGCATATTTCACAAGCATAAGGTTTTTCCTTGGTGTGAACAAGCAAATGATGTTTTAAAGTTTCTTTATATGAGAAAGCCTTACTGCATATTTCACAAATATAAGGCTTTTCCTTGGTGTGAACTCTCAAATGCCTTTTTAATTTATCTCTTTGTGAGAAAGCTTTGTTGCATATTTCACAAACATGAGGCATTTCCTTGGTGTGAACACTCAAATGCCTTCTTAATGTTACTTTTTGAGAGAAAGCCTTGTTGCATATTTCACAAACATGAGGCTTATCTTGGGTGTGAATACGTATATGCCTTATTAATGCACTTTTTAGTGAGAAGGCCTTGCTGCACATTTCACAAATATGAGGCTTTTCCTTGGTATGAATAAGTAAATGTGTTTTCAAACTACCACTTTCTGAAAAAGCCTCCTTGCATACTTCGCAAACATGAGGTTTCTCCTTTGTATGAATTCGTAAATGTGTTCTCAAACTATATCTTTGTGAGAAAGTTTTGCTGCATATTTCACAAATGTGAGGCTTTTCCTTGGTGTGAACCCTCAAATGCAGTTTTAAATTACCACTTTGTGAGAAAGCTTTGTAGCATATTTCACAAACATGAGGCTTTTCCTTAGTGTGAATAAATAAATGTGTTTTCAAATTACCTTTGCGAGAGAAAGCCATGTTGCATATTTCACAAATATGATTCTTTTCTTTAGTATGAACAAGCATATGTGTTTTCAAGGCATAACCTAATGAGAAAACCTTGCTGCATATTTCACAAGCATAAGGTTTTTCCTTGGTGTGAACAAGCAAATGATGTTTTAAAGTTTCTTTATATGAGAAAGCCTTACTGCATATTTCACAAATATAAGGCTTTTCCTTGGTGTGAACTCTCAAATGCCTTTTTAATTTATCTCTTTGTGAGAAAGCTTTGTTGCATATTTCACAAACATGAGGCATTTCCTTGGTGTGAACACTCAAATGCCTTCTTAATGTTACTTTTTGTGAGAAAGCCTTGTTGCATATTTCACAAACATGAGGCTTATCTTGGGTGTGAATACGTATATGCCTTATTAATGCACTTTTTAGTGAGAAGGCCTTGCTGCACATTTCACAAATATGAGGCTTTTCCTTGGTATGAATAAGTAAATGTGTTTTCAAACTACCACTTTCTGAAAAAGCCTCCTTGCATACTTCACAAACATGAGGTTTCTCCTTTGTATGAATTCGTAAATGTGTTCTCAAACTATATCTTTGTGAGAAAGTTTTGCTGCATATTTCACAAATGTGAGGCTTTTCCTTGGTGTGAACCCTCAAATGCAGTTTTAAATTACCACTTTGTGAGAAAGCTTTGTAGCATATTTCACAAACATGAGGCTTTTCCTTAGTGTGAATAAATAAATGTGTTTTCAAATTACCTTTGCGAGAGAAAGCCATGTTGCATATTTCACAAATATGATTCTTTTCTTTAGTATGAACAAGAATATGTGTTTTCAAGGCATAACCTAATGAGAAAACCTTGCTGCATATTTCACAAACATAAGGTTTTTCCTTGGTGTGAACAAGCAAATGATGTTTTAAGGTTTCATTATGTGAGAAAGCCTTACTGCATATTTCACAAATATAAGGCTTTTCCTTGGTGTGAACTCTTAAATGCCTTTTTAATTTATCTCTTTGTGAGAAAGCTTTGTTGCATATTTCACAAACATGAGGCATTTCCTTGGTGTGAACACTCAAATGCCTTCTTAATGTTACTTTTTGTGAGAAAGCCTTGTTGCATATTTCACAAACATGAGGCTTTACCTTAGTGTGAATAAATAAATGTGTTTTCAAATTACCTTTGCGAGAGAAAGCCATGTTGCATATTTCACAAATATGAGGTTTTTCTCCTGTATGAACACTTAAATGTTTTTTCAAATTATCACTTTCTGAGAAAGCCTTGTCACCTATTTCACAAACATAATACTTTTTGTTTGCATGAATAGATAGATTATGTTTTAAGTTAGCATCATTTTGAGCAAAAGCCATCTTACTTTAAAAGGTAGAAAATTCTATTTTAATACACTGGAAAGAGATTGTTGGATTATAATTATATTACTTTGCATAAGAAACATATTTCTATTTAATGCAATATTGAAATTGCAACCTGTTTTTTCTTTTTTTTTGGATTTGTGCACAAAATTAAACGTAGTTGGATATAAGATTCTAATGCGGAATGAGAATAGCATTTTTTTAATCCAGGTTGCTCAAGGGATTGACCAACATTTACTTAAAAATAAAAATCTAGGAAATATCCAATGAAAATTTAGTAAATTATATTCAAGAGGAACTTTAAAATTAAGAATATTAGCTTATCATAACTATTGGGAAAGAAATTTAAAAGAAACGCCATGGTGGAAAATTAACAACTTCTTCATGAATAATTCAAAAAGAGTATGGAACTTGCTTTGATATATAAAGCAAATAAACACACAAATACGTGAAACAGCTGCAAAAAGATAATTATAAATTTTAAAGAGCTTTAATATTCAAAAAGTGTTTTGAAAAAGCTCATGCATCAATTCATATAAAACAGAATTAATTGGACCATTTTGTAAAATATGATCATTCAAATAAAAACAAATTAATATCCTTATGCTTGATTTTGGAATGTTTTTTTCGAAAACTATCCAGTACTGTCTTCAATATACTGCTTTGTATCAGTTCAAATAATAATTTAAAAGCTGTAATTTATAAATAGTCCTGTAAAATATATCAACTTCAATCTTATAAGCATTATTGAATAATTTGCTTTAAAAAATATGTAATACTTCTGTATAAAGTTCAATTTCTTCTTTTTAAAATCCTTAACTTGTTTTTCTTTTAGATCTTTGAGATTCCTTGTGGCGTTTTAATTCATGAATTAATTTTGAGAAATGAAAAAAACTTTGTTGCCAATATTCAACTTTTGAAGAAACCTTCAAATACTTTTGGGATCCATATATAAACAGACTAAGAACAGCTTAATCTCCCATTTTTTATAATTTGGGAGCAAATATTTCTTTTGGTATTTTTTTCCACAGCTGATCACTCAAAGATTAATTGACATTATTAGTTTTTGAAAGTAAATACTTACTTAAAATTTGCTGAGAATCTCAGTATGCTAAATTTTATTAATCTTTATAATTTTCTTCAGAAGATCTTTTTTTGTTTGACATGTCCCTTTCAAAATTAGTACTAGCTATCATTCCATGAAGGGCATTAAACATACATATCAGATTCTGAAAAAAAAATATCAAAGTTAAATATCTTCATGTTTAATAACATTAAATCTGTTATTGCATGTACATGAATGTTTAAAAAAGGTTAGTTGAGTTCAGAAGTATCAGAGAATTTTCAAACAGTGTAAAAGGATGTGGTCAAGCTAATAAGTGTATTTGCATTCTTTTTATTCTAATGAAATGAGAATCAAAGATGACATTTGGTTGGTATGAATTTTTAGCACTGAAATCTCTTGGGACATATTGTGATAAATACATGTTTAAAAATATTTCCATTATAAAAATTAAGATTAAATAAATCTTAACTTCTTTTAGGTCTATACAGTCCAGCTATTTAAAATTATATGTAATAAAAGAACAAAAGTTGCATCAAAAATTAAAAATTTGTGTTTGAGATTTTCTTGAGTCAAGTGAATCAGCGTTAAAGTGCAAGATTTGAAACAGACAGAGGTATAAAAGTGAAATAATCAATTAAAATGTGCATTAACAATGAGCGAGGAAAACCTGTAATTACACTAGGTGGATCTAATTTCATTGCAAAAGCATCATACTCTAAAGCTATTAACAGCGGATCTCGTAATTCTGAAGTGAGGTCCACTGACGAAAGCGACACCAGAGTCATTTCTCAGAAAGTTTCTCTCAAAATGATGGTTGTAGCTTCCAAAACCTGGGAAACAAGGTCATAGAACATAAGGAAAAATTTTAAAATCTACCATATATTTCAGAATATAGTGAAGAGAGTGTGTTTTCTTCACTGAGTTACCCAAAATTGAATAACCATCTAGAAACCCAACTGAAAAAAAAATCCTGTAATTTTTAAACATGTCACCAGGAGAGTGAAAATGTTGCAAAGTGGCTAAAATGGGTAAAATATTGATGTTAATGAAATTCATTGAGAAAATTGATGTTACTAGAAATTTAAAACCACAAACAAATGTTAAATCTTTACAATGATTCAATTAATGCTTAGCATAGTTTTATGTGTAAATCAGGGGTCGTCAAACTTATTTGATCATCGCCCCCTTTATAATTTTTCGAAATCTCCATAGACCCCCACAATTGTAATTTTCAGGTAATTAAAATAAAACTATATATTAGTCTAAATATTTAATAAATCAGAAACAGTAAGTAAAGTAGCTACAGATTTTTTACTTCTTAATGAGATGAGTGTGCCTGGTGTTTCTTGGCAAGGTTCGCTATATTGGGTTCGAAATTAGTCAATTTTAACCGTAAATCCCCTCGAAGCTCCACATTTAATTTATTTCTGTTTTTAGTTAAAATTGAATTAACGTGACTGAAACCGGCTTCAACCATATACGAACTTGGAAATGCCAGCATAAATGGCTGTGCCATTTCGTAAAGTTTCACATATTTTTGCTTTATATTTATATTAGTCCAAAATTTATGTATTGTCAAATTTTTAATAAGCGTTTTCGCTTCAAGATCGGACAATAGTTCAGCAAGCTCATCTTGTATGTTGATGTCGACGTTATCAATTTGCGCCGAAAATGGCGTAATAATCCAATCAGGGATGTCGATGTCTTCCAAATCAACAAAGCGCAGTTTAAAATCGTCGCTTAATTTTTGAAGATGATTTGTATATATTTCCAAGTCCAAGGTCAAGTTGTGACATCACGGTATACATACGAAAATCCATAAGGAAAAAAGGGGCAGATTGTTTTCTGATTTATTATTTTATTTTCTATAAAGAATATAATATTAAGTCAATTATAAAAATATTTTAAATTTTTACGTACGCAGTTAGATATGTGTGATTTGCGTATTAAGAACTGTTTTTCCTTCGAGTCCTAATAGACCCCCATTCGACCCCTTGGGTCAGATAGACCCCATACTGTTGTTAAATAGACCCCTAGGGGTCTATATAGACCACTTTGGCGACCCCTGGTGTAAGTATTCATAATTCATCAACATTTGAATCAACTACTTAATAAAGAAATGGCATGAAATGGACTGATAACTGGCAAGGAGTAATACCCCTTTAAAACATGCTTTAAATTGCAAAGGAAGTATTGAAAATTTTTAAGCCTGAAAATTAATGTCACATTTTTGTGAATGAAAACTTTACTAGTTTTTGGACAATTCTGAAGCAACCAGATGACAGTGCTGTCTTAACCTTGTAGCATTCCACTCACACTCATTAGAAGATAATGAAAAAGTTTTAGTATCTCAGAACATGAGTGTCTTTAAATAAATTTCATCATTATCTTTACTGACAAAAATAAACCGTGCATGCATGCCACGTAAAAAAAATGTGTATTTAAGAGAAAAGATTAAAAATGACATGTCTCATCATTTGTAGATAGAATTAAAGAGCTTTAGAAAAGAGACAGTAAAAAAAAACAAAAAAAAACAGGGAAATTTATAAAGGTTAATATTATGGAATGCAAAAAAAGAAAAAAATTACTTTAATCACCTTAGTTTACTATTGACAAAATATAACTTTGGACATTAGTAAGTTTAACAAACATTGTTATATACATGCCATTTAAATAAAAACAATAATAAAAATAAATTATAGTTTGAAAAAAACTAAAAAACACGCTTTTATACTGAATCGAACTAAAAAAATAATTCTTATTAAAGAATAAAATTATTAAAGAGAAAATGAATGTCATTGTGGCAAAAGCGTGGGGTGCTTTGTACTACATTTTTACACTAATTCAGCCTTTCGGAATAGAAGTTAGAAATTATAGCAATTGATACATTTATAGAACACCCCACGCTTTTACCCCAATGACCCAATTTTCTCGTTATAATCATTTTATTCTTTAATAAGAATTATTTTTTTACTTTTTAGTTCGATTCAGTATAAAATCGTGTTTTTTAGTTTTTTTCAAACTATAATTTATTTTTCATTTTTTAGTTCGAACTACAATAAAAGCATGTTTTTTAGTTTTTTAAACAAGCATTTATTCATTGTTGAATTTATCCTTGAGTTTGATATTTGGAGCCGAAATTACGTGGCTGCTGGAATTAGTCTTGCTCTTAAATGAATTTTTTATTAAAGGGTCTGAAGTTTTTTTTATTTATTCTCTCCATTTACGTGGCCTCGGATGAGTCCCGTATCGTTATATTAGATTCCGTCTCAAAAGATCAGGTCAAACAATTAAAAGTGTGTTAAGTAGAGAAAGTTCAAATAAAAAAATATTTTAATGTACGATAAAAAAAATGAAATTCCTCTTTTTTTTTCTTTTTTCACATTTTCATGCACTGTCATCCACTTCTGAGCTATGGTCCAAATTCCAAGTCTCTAACTCATCGGAAAATCACACAGTTTAAAATCAATTACAAAATTCCACCCAGACAGACACTCAAGAAAGAGAGTGAAAAAACATGGTAATATTAAGCGTCAATCGTATTATCCCCTTTTTAACGTATTGCTATAATGTTAATTCGTATAATCACTTTTAAGCGTATTGATTCATAAAAATAAAAAATATCTAGTAGTCAGAACATATAAACTATCTTTTTTCTCATGCACCAGCCTTTTTTTTAATTTTCATTTTCAAAAAAAAAAAAAAAAATGTTTATATTATGGTTTGAAATTGCTAACATACACTCACCCTCCATTTTCTCAGATACAGAACACTTTTTTGTTTGTTTTATTTCTATTAACCGCAAGTGTATTTTATACATGCATATAATTAGCTTTAAATTTAAAACACTCGCTTTAGGGTTACACCTTATTCTTTTAGTCGCTAAATCTGAAATTAGTCGCCAAATCTGGAAATGATGTATGAAATTAGTCGCCATATCTGAAAATGGTATATGGAACTAGTCGCCAAATTTAAAAATGATATATGCAATAAGTCGCCAAATCTGGAAGTTGTATATGAAATAGTCACCAAATCTGATTATCCTTATTCCTGACGATCCTGAAAAGGACAATGGAACAAAATTACGAAATTATTGTATTGTCATCGGTCCTTGACAAGTGTGCGAAATTTCGAATGAATCCGATCTTTTTTAGTGGGTAAAAATCGAGTTCTAAGGTTCCGTTACATGCAAGTGAAACTTATAAAAGCGTGTTAATATTCGGCTTCTTAGATATAACTGTTGATTAACAATTTTACGATACTTCATTCCATCTTAACTTGGCAGTGCAAGGAATGGTACGGTGACCAAATCGCAGCCATTGCTAGGTTACATTGGGAGAAGGGGTTGGACTATAACAAAGCAAATTCACCAAATTTGGTGAGTAACTCACCTTAATTCTATAGGTTATTAGATCTACTAACAAAACAAAAATTGCTATCATGTTTATAAAAATTTTAATCGCATTTTCTTTATATATTATTTTATAATAACACATAATACATGTTAATGTTGTTTATGTAAGCTATTTTAAAATGTAATAAAGCATTAAAAAAATCTGGGGATACATTTGAAAAATTTATCAAAATTAAAATTTCTTATCTTTTATAAAACTTAATAGTTCAGCTGAAAAAAATATCTTGATGTACATATGAAAAATTACGTTACCAACATTATATGCAAAATTAAATTGACAGATACATTCAATTCAATAAACATAACTTTTAAAGAAAACATTTATTTGAAATTTTTATTTAACACAATAATTATTATCTATTTTGAAATTAAGCTTTATATTTAATGTAAAAATGTTTTTTTTTTTTAAAAAGTTGTCTTTTTTAGAGGATAAGGTACTTACGTATTCTTGAAACAATCACCAAAGTTCAAGACAACTCTCCAAGTTGGCAACCCCGGTTTTACATGTGTTGTATGGTCTAAATTGGCAATCCTGTGATTCGTTTCATATAATGTTGCCAACAAGTTGCAATAACATGTAAGTACGAAGAAAAAATGATCTTTTATTAATTAATTTCATAAATTAAATTTTATATTACATATATTTAACATTGCTCATGTAGGAAGTATTTGGAATCAAAACAAAGGCACAATAAAAGAAAAAATTTTGATTAAGATATTTTGGTTATAAACAGGCATTGTCTAAAGAAAGCAAAATATTCAAATTTGACTTTGAAGTAAATTTTCTTTAAACATACAGTGAAATATGTGTAATGCGAAAATGTTTGAGACAAAATATTGGTTCACACCAAACGCCAGTTGCACAGGCAAGTTTTAAGGGGGAGGGGAATGAAAAAGGTGGGTTTTACATGCTTCGTAGAAAGATTTTGTCGTCACACATTTCGTTGATTGTCTTTAAAATACCCTCAGTATTGCCCATGACAAGAGTCAATTCTGTTTATTTAAGCTACTTTCACTCCACTTCTACAAACACCACACAAAAACATCTCATTTCTTATCAGTTGGCTTTGGAATTTGGGGACAAGTACATCACAATGCGAGTAAAAACCAGAAAGTTTGGTTCGTCAGTTTGTTTTCTCTTTATTTTAGAATTTTTTATGAGCACAATGGCAAAGAGTTCAGTGTGTAAGGAAAGTGCTATTTTGCTTAAAATGAAGATGGAGTTCTTAAGGTTGTTCATCAAAAAACAGAAGGTCAAGCACGAAGATTTAGGGACAGCTTAACATTTTGGTTTAAACAAGCAAGATCTCAGAATGCTCCCATACAGGGGCATAGCTACTGTTGTATCAATGATACGGGGCCCCCAAGCTTTGAGGGCCCAAAAATATGTAAGCAAAAAATTGAAAAATGTTAAGGGGTCCCCCAGACACTTTGACACAGGGTTCACTCGGGATTAACTATGCCAGTGCTCTTATATCAGAACTTTGAATGCTAGAAAGAAGCAATGAGCTTGCTAAGCTGATGGGTGTTACATTTTCTGCAAATCCAGGATGGGTGTAACCCATTAAGAAAAATTCCAGAAAACTCCACTTTGTTTTTCAAAAAAAAAAATTGTGTTTGATGTCATTAAGTCCTTGTAAGTGAATTTGTTTATTTTTAAAAAATGTCATTAAATATATGCAAATATATATATCTACATTAAAAAAAATGAATTCTAATAAGCTTATTTTTCTTGTATATATGTTTTTTACAAGCTTTTATTTAACTTACAATGTATGTATGTATGTATGTAAGTATGTATGTATGTATGTATGTATGTATGTATGTAATTTGTTCGGGTGGAATCTTGCAACTCAATTTTGAAGCTGATATCTTAATCCCATTGAGCTGAAATTTTGTATACACGTTTAGTTTGGATGACAATGCATGTTTTGACCATTTATATTCCAATATTGCAATTAATTAAAAAGATATTAATTAAAAACGTTTAACTAGTTTCGGGCGCCAACTTGGATATATCTGCATTGTTGTAATAATTTTATTGTTACAACAATGACAAAAGTTGGCGTCGAAAATCGGTTTTCAGCCAAACTGGAATTTCATAACGTTGCGCTATTGACTGTATTAATTAACTTTGCCTAAAAAATAATTACATTTCTACAACGTAAAAATAATCTAATTTCTACAACATATGCAATTTTTTTTACAAATTTCTATCTATTTTCTTGGATTTAAGTTCAAAACAAAAAAAGTAGAGCTATTTTTCAAGTAGATTGGTACATTGTATACCTTTCTCAACGCTGCTAAGTTAAACTGAGATGGAGTATTATAGAAATTCTAACTTTAACCCCTTAACTGGTTTGCCCGTACACCTTACGGGCTACTGAAAGTTAGCCACAACCGGTTTGCCCGTGCGCTGTACAGGCACCGAAATTTTTTCTTTCTATATTTCATTTGCACAGACATTTTTATTCCTATAATAAGGTTATTAGTATAGTGTGTCTTTAGGAGATGCAGAGAGAGAGTTTGTCCATGGTACTGAACTACTCTTCATTCAGAATTTTGGTAGTGGTGAAGGTGAGAATTTTTCACTGAAGGCAAGAATATATATTCTTGAAATTTTGGATAAAGAACAGGGATTTACAAGGCAATGTACAATGTGTTGCCTAAGAAAAAGGAAAATGGATAGATAATCCAAAGTCGATATTATCTCTATCCCCATTAGAATATAAGACTTAGTGTTACACTATTCTTCATATTGTGTGTGCATATAAATATGTACACACACACATGAAATCCTATCAATCGTATGAAAAAGAGGTATGAACATGAAATTTTTTGGTAAGTGGAAGAAAATATATTTTAAGATATATGTGAAATATTCTTCATAGTACGCAGAATGTACTTATTAAAAGCAAGCATTTAAGCGTTTTTGTGTTCAAAAATTATAAAACAAAAAAGGTGAGTAAAATTTTAAACCGGAAATTAAAATAAAAATCTTCCATTTTCGCGCGTTCTGTTAATTATTATGCTTAGTTACATGCAGTTAAAAAATGGGCTTTTTTGGGGAAAATTTTGGTGAAAAAAATTGACCGCTTAAGAGGTTAATCTATGAAGCTCAGACAAAAAATAATTATAGAATCGGAAAGATCATTTATTTCGTCCCGATACGGTATAATGTTTTTTGCAGAATAAAAATATTTGTATTTCTTACGATTTTTTTTTAAAATAAGACAAAATCGATGCGTTTTTATGAAAATAATGTCTAAATTGACGCGCATGAATTTTTTTTGTTTAAATGAATCGATATTCCTTACTAAAACAGCTTATGATTTGCTCTTTTAGAATCAGTCATTTAAAAAATAAAATGTCGAAATTTTTTTTTTACGATTTTTCAAAAAATACTCAACATTTTAATATTTAATAACTTTGTCATTTACGAAAAAAATCTCATAAAACTTTTTTCGTGTGTAGGATAATATTACTCAAGATCTGTACGAAGATTGAAAGAATTGCGTAAAATTTACGGATTTAAGAAAAAATTGTGTTTTTCGTCTAGTACCCTTTTTGCGAGAATTCATTTAGCACGACTGCTCGAAAATAATCGGCTAACACCTAGCAACAACGATGCGTTGAATGAGATGAACAGACTAAGAAACCTGTCCAGTGATAACTAAAAAGTAAAAAATAAATTAAAAGTAAAAAAAACATTTTTAAAAACAAGCTTTTATTTAAATGCGCTAAAAAGAATAAAATAAATTTTTCTTTAAAATTTTTTTACTATCAACTTATAACGTCATTACACAATTTATATGATATAAAAGCTTGTCGCGAGATTAAAGCACTCTTATTTACTTAGTTTGAAAATTTTAAGAAATTGTATTCAATCAGATCAAGTTATTTAATTTACTTGTTTATCTGCAGAGTTAAATCTCGCGACAAGCTTTTATATCATATAAATTGTGTAATGACGTTATAAGTTGATAGTAAAAAAATTTTAAAGAAAAATTTATTTTATTCTTTTTAGCGCATTTAAATAAAAGCTTGTTTTTAAAAATGTTTTTTTTACTTTTAATTTATTTACAATTTCTTTTAACACAAAAAAATATTTCAGTTCCCTCAGTCTTGTGTTCAAACTATTTTCACTGATTCTAACACATGCTGTTTTCAGCAAATTTAATTTAATTCAATGCATATAGATGGATGTTTCTTTTTTCCTTTGGACTTTGCTTTGATTTGACAGGCTATGAGAGTGTTGCCTGCTAAAATGTGTTTAAAATGTCAAAGAAACAACAAGAACAAAGACAGTAAAACAGTATGTATGTAAGACGGCAAAGCAAATGGTGTAGAATTAGTGAGGAAACATAGTCCATCAAGTCTGCTTCAATTGCATTCATTCGCTTTTATTAATGAATAAATGCTTTTAAGATAGGTTTCACTGGAAATATATCCTTAACTGGAATATATCCAATTTGAAAACATTTTTTTACAAATTTCAATGTGTGTATTTGTTTTATTTTAAATTCCAAAACAATATAGAACTAATTTTCAAGCAGATAGCACATTTTCTATCTTTCCCAATACTGCCAAGATAAGGTGGAAAGAATAATACGTTGCAACACATTAAGTGTGTGTGTGGGGGGGGGGGTTCAATTATTATGATTCAACTGAGAAATATTGAACTTTATCCCCATCATCGTCCTAGATTTATAAAGGAATTTGCTCAAAACCAATTATTACAGAAGTTTACACTAGTTTTTAACCTTAATTTTTAAAATTCTAGTACCTAAAAGTATTTGAAATGATATAAAAGAAGTTTTCACACCTTCTCACTATAGAAAATATCTATTAAATACAGTTTATAGTTATAGAATTTAACTATAGAATAACTATATTTCTTATAGATAGAGACTAACAATAAGGTTATAAAGTTTGACCAAATAATTTTTCAGCAAAAATTGAACTACGCAAATAATGCTAGGACATCAACATGTTTTATTTGATAAAAAAAAAACCGATCCTTGTAACGCAATTATGGCTGCAATGACGCTAATACCAAACTATCAAATTTCTATATCCTGATGTCAATTAAAAAATAAATAAAACAAATTCTTTCACTTAACAGAAGAGATATTACACGTTTCAAAACTACAAAAATATCATGTACCTGAAAATTTAAAATGAAGTCATGTGAATATGTTAGATAAAATTTATTTCTAAAAAATCATTTTGGTGTATTGGTAACTGTATTGCATATAGTACTGAATTAATTTTTATCACTATTGAAAAAACGACAACATCTCAAGGCAGATAGACAACATGTTTCAACTTATCCAATTTCACAACAATGATCAAGATGTCTTTTTTTGCTATACATAGCTATTAATTGTGATTTTAGTGGTTCAAACAAAAAATATATATACTCTAGTAAAACTGTTGCATTATTTTATGAGCTAGTCTTGTTAAGTGAGTAATTGAAATATTATATACATATGCATGAACTTATATCCGCATATGGTACTTGCATATCGCAACAATCGCAAATGCTCAAGATAACTCACGAAGTAGGCAACCCCAATTTTGTATGTGCTGTATTCACTAAATTGACAATCACATGCTCCATTTCATACAATGTCACCAATAGGTTGTGATAATATGTAAGTACCATGTATATATATAAAAAATACATACAGTCGACTCTCGATAATTCGAAGTTGAAGGGACCAATAAAAAACTTTGAATTATAAGAGGGTAGGAAAAACTCCCAAAATACAAGAGAAAATTTTTTTCTAACACATTTAAATTTGAAACTATGTAATACAGCAACAATTCAACATATGTATAGTTATTTTAAAGTATTTTTAAAAAGTACATATTAAACACAGTATAAATATTATACAGAAGTTAAAAGTCCTATATTAAAAGAATATATTTATGTACTAAAAGCAACTATTAACCCCTTGCCTCTTGCTCCCATCAAATTCACGGGGTGAAATTTTCCTCCCTATTTCTCGTGCCCGTGATATTTCCAGGCTGGAGTGTTGAAAAGTAATTTGCCATAAAAGCTTGAACCAATATATTTCGTAAGTCCGGAATATTGTTTTTTTTTCTTAATCTATACACCAGATGGCAGCACAGGTTATTTTAACATGTTTAGCGATAATTCTTTATTTTTTTTAACTAAATGTCAACACAACAAACATATATATTAGTGATATCTTTAGTCGAGTACTTTGTTGCGCTCTTCATAAAAACACATGGGCAAAAATTCTGGAAAAAAACTGATAAAAAAAATATATATTTTTTTTAATATTGTATACATCATAGAGAAAGAGTCAGGAAGTAAATTGGATTGTACTTTTAGTACTTTTTTTGTCAGTGACTACAGTAAAATATTGAAGCAGTAGACATTGTAAACCAATTTATTGGAAATTACACTATTGCTCGAAAACGAGGCAAGAAGTACTGTAAGAAAATATTTTTTTTATTTGTTGGATAAAACTATTTTGAACTAGTACCTTATTTATAAAAAACAAGGAGACAAAAAAAATGACATTTGATGTTCGTTTATCTTTAGTAGATGACCTTATTGAAAAGTATTCTATGTCAGAAACCACTGCAAATAGAGGTCGGCCGAATTTGTAGAATAACCCCAACCGTTTGATTTGAAGACATTTTACTAGATAGATACCTCCAATTGATAAGAAGTGGCAACCATCAAGAAAACAGAGTTTGTTGATCCAAAAGAGATGAAAACAATAAGAGATGCAGAAAGGAAACTCGTTAATACTGTCCAATTTGTGATTTTGGTCTTTGCATCTCATGTTTTGAAATTTATCTCACAAAAAAATTACTGATGTTTATTTATATTATGCAAAAGTGTAATAAAATTCATTTAATGTTTAAAACACGTTTTTTTAAAAAAATTTCCACTTTGTTGGAGAGCCAACATTCAGTGATTATAACCCTAAATGTTTACTTTACTTAAAAAATTAAATTTCATATTTCAAGCTAAAAATTAATCCAAAAAATTAAAAATGTGAATACATATATTAAACATGTACTTAATTTTGTATAAATTTCTTGAATAAAAAATATAGGTAATTTTAGGACCGTTTTCTTCAAAATTATCTGATTGTTAAAAAATATATACTGGACAAAAATTTTTTCGAGCAACTGCATTATGTGCCCGGTCCCCAACCAGGATTTTTTTTGCACCAACTTGGGTAGGCGATTGTGTAGTTTGTTCAGTGACACTTTAGCTTCTGTTAGAGTTATCAGAGTCAACTCTGATGGCTGTCAAAGGGACTAAGTTATAGGGGAGATAAGCAGAAACAACACAACACAAAATACGGCAAGTCCAATCTATTTGCTAAAGGACTCTACACGATAGTGAGTGTTTGATATGTCAAGAGTTAAGATCACTTCAAATTATCGCATATTCTATTCCGTCCAGCCACAGATTTTTCTTCGAAATATTGAATGTACCAAAGTATTGTTTTAGTTCGAAATATCAAGAGTTTTTCTAGGGGCTGAGCTTATACTTTGAATTAGCGAGAGGTTCGTATTATCAAAGGTTTGGATTAGCAAGAGTCGACTATATGTAATAATCTAACTAAAAATTACTTGAAATTCTAATCTTACACATTTCTTCTGCGCATTTTTTAATAAGTATTTTTTTAAGCATCACTCTCAATTTATTTCCTACATTAAAATGATTAAACCCTACACTTTCATTTACTTGATATTTTCAGAAAAAATAAATAGCTAACTCTCACTTTCCAAGTGATTTGGTGAAGCCAAGTTTTTCCTTACCTAAGCATTTCATTAAAACTATCATTTCACATCCTTATAATCACATAGATATCATTTACTTAAAATTTTTTCCATTCCATTTCCGGTTGAATTGTCGAATCGGCCACTAATTCCGCCAAGTGTTTTCTCGCCAAATCGATAAAAGCGCCAAATCCGGTAACCCTTTTGATTTTTGTATCAGTGAGGGAGAAGTCGGATCTTGTTGTAGTAGGGTTGCTACTCCAAAACACAACACGCAAAAATGCGCCGAATTAGCGATTTTTCATAATTTGGCGGACCAGTGGTCAATTTCACCTCCATTTCTTTAGAGAAAAGTACATGTAGATTTTTCTATCTATTTCCTTGATCTGTACTTGCAGCCAAAGAATGCATAATTCTCACAATCTGTTGTGTTTAAAGCATGTTAATAAATTTGTTTCTCTACTAGAGAGTGAATATTAATGTCCCACTGTTCAGCTACTCAAGGGCTTTTGGTGACGGACCTCGTAATTTAGAAACATGGTCGAGTGATGAGGACAACACCTGAGCTTGTATCCCCTCCCCTGTCCTAACAACCACACCAGTGGAAGGACCTTTGAGCTCTTAACAGATTTAATGTGCATCGCTCCGCTACAAGGCGGGTCTTCAGCGGTACAGGCTTGAACTCGTGACAAGTCGGCCACAAGTCTGTTACCTTGACCACTACGCTACCATGGCCATTGTTTTTCTTCTGGACTATTTGTCTACTTTTTCAAGTCACAACGTCCAAAATAAATATATGTATAAAAAAAACAAGAGTCTAACAGTAATATATTTTGAATAAATATGATTTACACCAATGTATAAAATAGCACAGATAAAAAACTTCAAAATAAGGACAAACAGGTTTAAAATAAAAATTAAGTTATTATTGTTTCAGTGTACTTCTTTAAAAAGGGAGTTTTCAGAGCAGTAGCTAAATAATAATAAAATTATCAATTGTATTTTTAAGTTAACTTCTTGAAAAACAAACGTAAATGCAAATTGTGTTTGTGTGTGTATGTTTATTAAAGGTAACACGCAAAATAATTTCTTCGTAAAAAATTAAATTTTAACAAAGTTATCTATTTTGAATAAGCAAGATTAACAACAATACATAAATATTACAGATCCCAAAAAATAATAAGAATTAATAAAAACGATGAATGAACTGAGTATTATAAAAATAAAACTTGAAAAATTTTCTATTTATGTTTGATTCGGTTAAATAGCAGAATCATAGCAAAATCGTATAATAAACCTTATCATTTAGTTTAAACAATATGAAAGTACAAAACATAAATCGAGCCAAATAATGGCCGATACAATTTTGCCGAAATGTCATTTAACTCAAAAAGATTGAACTTATTTGCAACTTACACAGAAAACAAAAGCGTTGATAGTTACATAGTTATGATGGGAAAAAAAATGGAGAATTCTTCAATTCGAAGCATTAATATACTTTCATAAAACTTTTACATAACATTTCAATATTGCTACGTAGATCTCGAGGATTTTGGAAGTCGTTGAATAGCATGACGTTTAATAGAGAACACTTTTTGAGTTACTCACGCCTCGGGCAATCCTCTTCGGCATGATCAAAAGAAAAGAGGTTGCTTATCATTGGTAGATGTGCAATGACATCATTATACTGAATTGCCTGGTTTGGCGTTATAGCACTTTTCTATATTCTAGTGGTCCATTGAAACACAAAAGCTTTTCTCCATTTGGGAGATAGTTTTTGAGGTAGTTTTTTGTTCCATGTCTTGAGAACATGTCTTGCCCCGCCCATAGTGTTTGCCAGTCACACCGTCGCCGACAGTCCAGCTGTCCGACAAAGCACAATGCCGCCAAAGCCATGTGTTCCCCAGCTATGAAATTCCTCATGAATCGGGGCGATTTCTCCATTGTAACTACGTCACACGTCCTAATAGCGCTTTTGTTCTACTACGTGAAAAACAAGCTAAAAATAAAACTCTACCTTGAATTTTAATTTAAGGTATTCCATCGGATCATCTTGTGCTTCATAATTAAAATTTACATTTTTCCGTCGAACTCTGTGACGTGGCTGCGTCACCTCAAAGCAAGCAGAGATATCAATCTAGACGGCCAGTTCTTTTACATCACAGTGCATTTTATCAAAAGTCGCATCCTTAAAAAAATCTTTGCAATTTCTTAAGAGTTCCATAGTAGATGGTAGATCATAATATTTTGTTTGCAATAGCTTGCTTATTGGATTTTAATGTAATTAAAGATTTTATACCAAATAATGATGGCCACAAGAACTTGAATTGTTAAGTAGAATTTAATAATCCGGAGGCTCATCTCTTATAGAGTTGTCAAGTTCAGCATTATTATAAAAACTAAGCATCATAAAAACCTCACAATTGATAACTTAAGGGTTTAATAGCCTCTGTTCAGCTTTCTCTGCTATTTACACTAAGTGGCTTTAAAGTTTTATGCCCTTTATACATTTTAATAATATATCCAACGAAAAGTTGATGGGAAAAATTTTTTTTTTGAACTATATTAAAAAAAGTACAGGTTTCTAAGGATGCTTTTGCTATGTCATTAACGACCAAATTTAAAGAGTGGCTACTACATGGCACATACATTGTTCGCGGATTTAACGTTCTTATTTTAAATTGAGCCCCTGATTTCTCGCCTTTCATATTCACTCCGTTATTGTACCTGCCTCCGCATATCTAGCAAATTTAGCCCGAATTTTTAATTTTTTAAGCTTCTCAACTATTAAATTTGAAAGTTCTCTTCCAGTTAATCTTTCAACTGGAAGGAAACCAAAAAAGCTCGCATTAATTTTCACGATAACTTTGTTAGAATTAGATTTCTCGATACATGTATGCCTTACCATAAATATCATTTGTTCGATCTTGCTGGTATCAGGGGCGCAATCTAAAATTATCGAATAATATTTAGCTTGTTTAATTTTATGAACAATGTATAATTTAATATTCTCATATAAAAGAGAAATTATCTCGCTCTGAATATTTTTCTCTAGATAGTGTACTTTAACTTCTTCCAAATTTTCCAAAACAAAAAAAAATATTTTTAAAATTTGGTCCAAATGCCACCCCTAAAATTGGCCACCCCGGAGATGGGTCCAGTTTGTCCGGCCCTAGAGCCGCCCCTGCAGAGATATTTTCGCTGATCGATTCACACCAAAACTTTTTCTTACGCGCGTGGTGGATTTCTGCTCATTAGGTGTCTCTGAAGATAGTAGTTGAAAATCACACTAAGTGGTTAATTCTGACTTGTTAAGCATAAATCGTAAGAGAAAAGAATTTTTTGCAATTTTGTTTGAATTAAAAAGGAAAACAAACAATCTATTATCAATTTTTTCAAGAGTCAAAAATAAATATAATGTAAATAAAAAATTACAAGAAATTCTTAAGGAAGTATAAATTTTCTTCCAAGCATTTTTTCTAACGCTTTTATTATTAATTAATGGGTTTTCTTTTCATATGTAACTATATCAGAGACAAAACTTTAAAAGCTTTCTTCTCACATTTTAAATCACTCGATTGAGCAGTAATTATTTATACAGGATCATTTTGGATGACAATACGATAATTTATTTTTAAAAAAATTTAAAATTCATTGATTATTCAAAGAATTGTAAATGCAACCACGTTGGCATCATTTTTGGCGACTTAGTGACCATCTTCGCGACTTGCGTCAAAACCTTAAAAGTTTTTTTTCTCTCATTTTAAAGTACTCAATTGAGCTGAAATGTTCTATACACAACTGTTTTGGGTGACAATACAATAGTTTAATTATAATTAATAAAAATTAATTTACTAATAATCAATATTCAGTGAATTACATATATAGCCACGTTGGCATTATTTTTTGACAATTTAACAACATTCTGACGACTTCTGTCAACATTTTAAAAGTTTTTTTTCTCAAGTTTTAAAGCACTCCGTTGAGCTGAAAATTTATGAACGCGATTGTTTTGGATGACAATACGATAATTTAACTATAATCAATAAAATTAATTGATTAAAAGTAGCTTTTTGAAGAATTTAATTTTATTCATAGTTCCAATTGTTTACAATGTGGAACAGTTGAGTTAGAAAAAATACAAAAGCATATTCATCCGTGATTGGTTCAGTGTGCGACACGTGACTAAACCATACACGCCCAAACGGCTGAAGTTGAATCTTTTTTAAGTTAAAATAGTGGCGATCACAACTGCTTCGAATGCCTGAGATGAAGTCTCTGATTGGATAGACGCTCAACGCTTCACGCTGACTGCCTTAGTGTGAATGCGGCTTTACAATAGTCCCATACGATGTGTAACATCTGACATGTTATCGTGGTAAAAATTCGCAATAGCAATTTAAATCCTGAAAAAAATGAATCGAGTATGATCGAAAATAATTCTCTTTATCAAAAATAATTATTCTTGTTCAATTTGGGGAAGAGCGGTAATGATAACTTATGATAACTAAAATATGACACATATACTTGTGATTTCAAAGTATTTAAAAACCGTTGAAAAATGGTGTTTATAACAGTACCACTGTTAGTTGTCGAAAAATTTCAATTTGTGTTCATTTCGAGCTTGAGTTCATCCTTCAAAAAAGTTAGGAGTGACTTGGCTTCTAGGAAACTGAAGTTAACTTTAAAATCACCACTCAAAATCATGGGAAGCGAGTGATAGTTTTTTTTTTAAAGAGCAGAACCACCTTCGGTATATGGTAAAAGTAAAAAATGCAGGAAATCTTTATTTTTTTTGAACCGTTTGATTCGGAGAAATGTATACGACCACCAAAATCACTGTTTGTCCATTTTCAAATAAGCATTCTGCCGCACATATGTCCCCAATATATTGACTAACAATACCCAGTCCACTTGTTTGACGATAAGTAATATCCATATGTCGAGCCACAACATGTGAGTTTTTCTGTTTGCGATAGATCGCAACATCAGCTGGTCTGTGGCCTGGTCGTTTAAATTGTACGCAGATATCGAAACACGTTCGTCGTTATCTAATCACGTCTCTGCCAACATGAGTAATGACAATTTTGTGAAATAACGTCGAAATCTGTTTGCTGAGCCCTTAGACTGACAATTGAGCTTAAGGATCGCGAGTTTATCCTTGGTGAAGTCTAATAAGACTTTCTGGTATGTATGAAGGGGATTTAGAGTCAAGCGCAAACGAAACCGAGTTTTTGAATTAGAATCTTTTGAAATGCTAAATTTAAAACTATAAAAAAGGCTGGCGGCTTGATGGCTACTAGAGTTGGACGCACGTGGATCTTTCCAAGATCCAGCTAAAGGACTTAGCTTCTTCTCTAATCTTAAACTGAGAAAACAAAACAAAACAAAAACAAATATCCCACGGTCTAGACCGCAGGGGGGGGGGAGCCCCTCCTAAATGAAGGAGAAACAACAGAACTTCACTGCGAGAGTAGCGAAGAGACACCACCAAGCGCGCTGATTGGTCAAATTAAATAGCGCGCGCTTCCCCAATTTCCTGTTACACATTTCCGTCCCTTTTCCCGAAATCACTCCTACAAATCTCCAGCAACCAAGAGAAAAGATGTTACACATCAAAAAGGTTGCTATATAGCTTTTGTAAGAATCCATTTTCTGTGATTAATAATACTTTGAAAATGAATTATATTTTTTGAGTTTTATCCTCTTGCAAGATATAAAAAAGTTCATTACAAGTAAAGAAAATTGATGTTTTTTTATAATATATATCTATTTGTATATTAATGCACATTTTGAAGATTAATGAATTTGTACTGAAATTAAATTTTTGCATGTAAATATTATTTTAAAATTTTGAAAATATTAAATGAATTACTGTTATATAATTAGGTGATTTTTTTTTCAACACGCTTTTCTAAGTTTCGCTTGTTATGTGTGAAAGACTTATTTATTCACAATTGTAAGCTAATTCGTCCAATAATGTATTTCCTTTTCATTTTAGAATTAAATTTTTTACAAAATTTTTAACTATTATAAATTAAACTATAAATAAAGCCTCCTGCTTAAATTTTTATCTTCCAACTTTAGTAAAATATTATGAATAAAGCGATTTCGGGCAGTTGCATAAAAAACATATACTGATACTTTTTTTCGTACATTTTTAATGCGTTTCTTTGTAGCAAATGGAAAATGATTATTGTTCGATTATGAAATGTGTGTGTGAAGTAGTTCTATTTTGTTTAATGGGGGGAAATAAAAACATGGAAGAGAGAGTAACAGGTTTGTACTCCTTTTTTTATATTTGAATAATCAGGCAACCTGATCATACTTTTCAGAAATCTCATTTTAAAGGACCCCATCCACAGACGAATACATTCTTAATTTTAGCATGAAGATTAGGTCGCGTTGTTTTCCTCTATGTTTCTTAAAAAATATAATCCCTATAATAAAAATAGTCTGTATACACTTCTGCCCATTATTATATATATATATATATATTCTTTGATGCGTATAAATATGTATAAAAAATTAAAACTATTTTTTTCTTTCTCATAAAAGTGAACATTTCAGATCAATAAATACCATAGTGTTGTATTCAGATCACGGAATTCCTGATAAAGCCATGCCAGGTGAAATCTTGATCTACCTGATAGAAAACACAATATGTTTATTAACACATAGTGGTAAGATTGGCCTAAGTTATAAGAAAATAAAAGTATATATATTTATATTTTTGTATTTCTTCTATTTGTTAATTGGAATGAGGATGCTATTATTTTTTTCTTACCTAAGAGGGACCAAGGTAACCCACACACAACAAAAGTTTAATTCTTCAGAACCAGATTCCTATAATGTTATTAATTGTTATTGAAGTTAACTTCTTATGGCCCGGAAGGGAAAAATTTTCGTTACGCGTTACCCTTTACGCGATGACGTAAGGCACGTAAGATTCTTATATTAATATCTATATAAATAAATAAAATTATAATTTCAAATTAGCAGCTTTTTACTAAATGCATTTAAAGGTATATACGGTACTTATATCAAAAAATCAATTTTTAAATTTTTTGTCTGTCTGTCTGTTTGTTCCGGCTAATCTCGGAAACGACTGGTGCGATTTTAAAAATTCTTTCACTAATGGAAAGCTACATTATTAGCGAGTAACATAAGGTACATTTTATCTCCATATTCCTACGGGAACGGAAACTTTGCGGGTAAAACCGTGGACTTTGCTTACTCCCCACCAAGTTGGCGCAAAATTATGCATTTGGTTAATAATGGAAATTTTTCACATTTATAACACAGTGAATTGAAACACAGTGTTATTTAGCATCTTTACAAAAAGCAATTTTTAAATGGTTTTTTATTAAACGTATAACGTTTATTACGTTACGTTTGTTAAATGTCAAACTCAAACTTTGAGAAATATCGCCAAGTTGGCTAAGAAATTCTCTATTCCGACAATCCCAGATATTTTAATGCAAATTTTCTACCACATTTTAAAGAGGGAAACGAAATAGTTTTAGTGAATTGCGCGCGTGATATTGAAAATTTTATGGTAATTGACAGTTTCATAAAAAGTTTTGATTTTTCGAATGTTTATCCCTTTGAATTTTTTTTAAATCTAATTATACAATATTCATATTTTGCACAAAATTTTTCACTTATACTGAACCTAGATATTTTACGTGGAAGTATTACTTTGAAGATATACTAGATGTTACTATGGAGGAAGCCATACAATGTCACTCGCCGAAAAAAATTAGGGAGCTTTACGCCATACTTATTTCATCTCCGGTTTTTCTAATCCTCAAACTTTTGGAATAAGTACAAAGACTACATAGCGGAAGATATTTTGCAGCAAATACAAGCAAATATGCCTTTCAATCAACACATCTACAACGAAACGCAATAAAGGTTTTCAAAATGTTTGGGAAGAAGCTACATGATTTTGGAATGATTATTCCTAGACGTGTCGACGGAAATGGCTTCGATAATGAAATTGCTTGAGAATTAAACTACGATTTTATAGCATTGCAACATCAAGTAACAGAATTTATCCCTCAACTCCAGAACAAGGCCACGTTTTCCAACAAGTGTTACGCAAAATAGAATCCGGCAGTGGTGCACTCTTTTTTCTCAACGCCCCTAGATGAACCGGAAAAACGTTTTTGCTTAACTTATTATTAATGACCATCAGAAAAACCCAGAAGATGGCAGTTGCTATGGCTTCTCTGGTATAGCCGCAATTTTACTGACCAACAGTCGTACTGCACATTCCGTTTTAAAATTATCACTTAATCTTGCATTCAAAGATTCACTCATCTGAAATTTCAGAAAAAAAATAGCTCTCAAGGCAGGATGCTTCCACAATCCAAGCTTTTAGTGTGGGATGAAAGTACGGTGTCTCACAAGAAAGCTATAGAAGCGTTAAATCGGACTCTTCAGGATTTACGAGATATTACAGATATTATAGGAGGAATGGTAGCTTTATTATATATTGGCTGGTGAATTTTCAAAAACTCCCCTTGTAATCCTGTCGCAGATGAAATCAGTCTCTATTAAATCATCAAGCTTATGGGCAAAATTTGAAAAATTAAGTCTGAAAACGAATATGAGAGTGTATCTTCATAATGACGTAGATTTGGTACATTATGCAGAGACGCAATTGAAAATCGGTTATGGATGTTTGGACGCAAATGCTGGAGGTTATATTTTACTTCCAAAGAATTTTGTAATGTAGAAGAGAAAATGATGTAAATCTTATTGCTCAAATTTACCCGGGCTTGCAACAAAATTTAAATTGGGATTAGTGGTTGCGCGCAAGACCAATATTGGCGCCTAACAATGACATTGTCCATAAAATCAACATTGAAAATTTAAACGACGTGCGGGGGAGGGGGAAAATGAAGAAATACTTATCAATGAATGCAATCATGGATAAAGAACAAAGTACTTCATATCCCACAGAGTTCTTAAATTCAATTGAACTTTTGGGTGTACCCTCACATAAACTTCAATTAAAACTAAATGTACCAGTTATGCAAAATCTCGATGCTCC
This sequence comes from Trichonephila clavata, assembly GCA_019973975.1. Classification (NCBI taxonomy): domain Eukaryota; kingdom Metazoa; phylum Arthropoda; class Arachnida; order Araneae; family Nephilidae; genus Trichonephila; species Trichonephila clavata. The sequence continues at coordinate 231,549 of BMAO01037303.1, forward strand.
TCGACTATGTAAAGGAATGAGGATCACAAAACTGGTGCAGAATATACTTGGTGCTGTGACGTTTGATTCAATAATGGTAGCGTGTTTGAAATATAATAATTTAGTTTAATTAAGTCACAGCTATTATTTACATTAATAAAAAATTTGCACTATGAAATGACTTTAGAGTTCCAAAATAATTTTGTGAGGGAGGGATCTTGTTGGTGTCTGTTCACTGAAAGTTTCCGCTGTCCACTTCTTTCTCTAGCGGCCCTCTTGTGCTCCCCCTGCAGTTGACCGACCTCGACCCGCTTCACACCCCACATCCGGTGGTGGCGAAATGCTTCCCCTCGGGTCAAAGGTTGCAGGGGCTAATTAAGACACGTCCGTCGCAGTATATTAGCGATTGAAGGTGTTTTTGCACGTGTGGTCATCATTCTTCAAAAACTGACCAGGCCGTGGAAAGCAAGTCCCAGATGTCTCAAAGGGGGACGCACATACGTCACAGCTTTCAGACTTTTCTTAAAGAAAAGTTCAGGGTCGATGATGGTAACCGAGGTGACTGACCTTTGGAGTTGTCGGACACACAGGGAAAATATTCCTTTGAATAAGTACTACCATATTTCTGAGTTGTAATTAAATCTAATAAACTTACAATTAAATTCACAATGCTTACCGCGAGTGAGTGTTCTTGCAAGGGAACTTACACAAATGCTAATCACGAAAGAATAATCATTACCAATATAAGAAGTATTCATATAATTAGCAAATACACATGATTGACACCATTTATTAACTATTTACAATTAACAATATTCCACAACTAATAGTCACGACAAACAAACATGACTATCATTTCCTAATCATCGATCGCTGATCTGCTGAGACTATCTGCATTTTTATGACTTTTACCCGATCGATGCAAAATTCTAAAATTATATGGTTGCAATGACAAAGCCCATCGCATTAATCTAGGGTTAGAACTAACGTTTTTATTTAACCATACTAAAGGGTTGTGGTCGGTCATAACTAAAAATGAATTTCCATCTAAATAATAATGTAACCTTTTAATTGCGAACACAATACTAGCACAATCCTTGTCGGTCGTACAATAACGTTTCTCAACATCTGAAAATTTTTTACTCAGATAAAGGATTGGGTGCTCCTCTCCTTGGTCATTTAATTGAGTTAACACCACCCCCATACCATAATCAGAGGCGTCTGTTTGAATGATAAACGCCCGTTCAAAATTTGGCGAGTACAAGACGGGCTTATCAGTTAGCTTCTTTTTTAAATCTCGGAATGCATTTTCACAGTCGGTTGTCCAATTAACCTCCCCGCGTCTTGACTTCCTCTTTAGTGCATCTGTCAAAGGTGCAGCTATTACCGAGAACTGATTTATATATCTACTGTAGTACCCCGCTAAACCAAGGAACGCTCGTATGTGTGTTTTTGTACGGGGGTAGGGAACTCAAGAACAGACTGAACTCTGACCTCGGAAGGAGTGCGAAACCCCTGACCCACCACATGACCTAAGAATTTGAAATTCTGTTGTGCAAACTTACATTTAGAGGGTTTTATGGTTAATTGAGATCTCCTGATTCTTTGTAGGACTATTTCCACATGTTTAAGGTGTGACTCCCACGTATCCGAAAAGATAGCGATATCGTCTAGATAAGGGACAACGAAATGCTCTAGACCGTTTAGTACATCCGCCATGAGTTTACTGAAGAAATATGGGGCATTCTTTAATCCGAAACTCATTCTTAGGGGTCTGCAAGTACCAAAACTTGTACAAAAAGCTGCGTATCGTTGTGCAGTTTTACTCACAGGAATTTGCCAATATCCTTTAGATAAATCTAAAATGGTAATAAATTTAGCGGAGGAGACCTGTTCTACGCGTTCTTCGATATTGGGTAGAGGAAAGTACTCCGTTCTCATAATTCCGTTTAATTTCCGATAATCGACACAAGGTCGAGGATCCTTGCCAGGTACCTCAACTAAAATCATAGGGGACATATAATCCGATTCTCCTACCTCAATGATTCATAATTTTAGCTATCGATTAATTTCGTTTTTTAAAATTTCATTTTGTCGGCGCGACATTCGGTACGGCTTTGTTCTAATTGGCTTATCATTAACCAACTGGATCTCGTGTACAACCAGATTAGTTAAACCGGGATCGTTTGAGAAACATTTAGACTGTTTATTTAGTAATTCGCGCAGCTGATTGATTTGTGTGTCTTGGAGACATTTGTTTAACTCGCTAGCCTGGATGACATCCTCGAAATCATAAACGATGGAATTGTTTTCTAAATATGGGATTTCTAAATCCTGGTCTGCGAGAGATTGGTGTGCTTCATCGGTAATTATTAAGTTAACAATGTTCCGGCCTTTTATAATACGGTTTTAGCATATTTATATGACAGATTTGAGAGGTTTCTCGTCTGCCGGGAATTTCTACCAAATAGTTCGTTTCGGAAATTTTATTTAAAACCATCCCAGGACCTATCCACTGTACTGCTAATTTATTCGCTCGAGATGTAGCCAAAACAAGTACTAAATCTCCATCCTTAAATTCGCGTTTTACTGCATTCTTATCATACCAAGTTTTCCTCTTAATTTGCATCTCTTCCATTTTATCTATAGCTACCTCCTGACACCTTTTTAATCTATTAATTAACTTAAACACATACTCAGTGACGAGATCATTTTCTTCTTCCAGTTCCATCCAATGTTCCATTACTAATGTTTCTGGAGTCCACAAATTTTTCCCATACACCAACTCTGACGGTGTATAGCCTGTACTCTCGTGAGTTACAGTTCGCAACGCTAAAAGAATAGACGGAAGATGTTTGTCCCATTCGGAGCCTGCCTCTAAACATAAGACTCGCACGAGTCGTTTCAATGTTCGATGAAATCGCTCAATAGGGTTACTCTGAGGATGATACACAGAACTATGCCGGACAAGTATTCTGAATCTTTCAAAATACTCGGTAGTTAGAGCACTAGTAAAGGAAGTACCCTGGTTACATTGTATTTCCCGTGGAAAACCCACACGACTAAAGATATTTAACAGAGCATCTGTAACACTAACCGAACTGATATCAGCCACCGGGATAGCTTCAGGGAATTTTGATGACATGCATATGGCCGTGATAAGATATCGATTCCCATTAGATGTGATTGGAAGAGGCCCACATGCATCAATATATAGTTTAGTAAAAACCTCCTGAATAACCGGGACCAATTTTAGTGGAGCTTTCTTTTTCTCATTTGGCTTCCCAGTCCTCTGACACTGATCGCAAGCTTTTACGTACGCTTCTATATCCTTATAACAATTCGGCCAATAAAAATATCGGTTTAACTTGTCTTTAGTTTTCGTTACCCCCAGACGTGCAGAGGTTCCTTCACGACACAACGATTTAATTTGCTCACGGAACCTTTCTGGCACTACTATTAATATTTAGCCACATTATCTAACTTATCCTCGCGTTTTTTGACGAGTAACCCGTTTTCTAGAGAATAAGCCTTATTTGTTGCCTGCACCTGACTGACTGCCTGTTTGTACAATGATTTAATATATCCTCGCTATTTTTTTTTTTTTTTTTTTTTTTTTTTTGAGCTTCAATTAACTCATCTCGAGTAACTTTTAGCAGCTCTAACTCCGGAACATATTCCTGCAGTTCAGGGATTAAAATTTGATCCTCTGCCTCCGGAGAAACAATTATAGCCTCATCTTCCCCTTTCCTATCTCTACAGCTATTTAACTCTATTTCTTTTCTAGCCGCTATGGTTTGAGACCTTGTCTGAACAGCATTGACTACCTCAACTGAAAGAAAATCATAGCCTAAATTTTCTTTTATTAGTTCGGCCGTTTTGTTTCCGAGCAAATACCGACCATGTTGATTTAAATGATTACCACAAACTGCTGCTTTAGTTTGCACCGTTCCGAAGTTTCCGGAAATTTCCACGACCGCCAAAGGTAAGCAAACCAATTTACCCAGACCTTTTCACCGGAGAAGGAAGAAGAATTAATGTATTTAGCACACACCAAATCTATTGTAGCTCCCGTATCCCTAAGTATATCTATTTCTTGACCATTCACAGAGCCCTTTGTTATATATGAATTAAGAAAATCCGAGTTCCCATTTCCTTCAATATTATTGAGAGACTCCGTTGCTTTTTTCCTATTTAATTTCGGGCATGCCGCCTTTATATGTCCGGGCAGGTTGCAATGGAAACATTTTTGTATCACGCGTCTTTCGAAAACTCTTCCCCTATTGCCCTCAGGAAGAGGAACCACTGGTTTAGGGGGAATTTCCCCCAACCTAGTCTTCTTCTCCGGAGGTGGGTCAAATTTCTCTCGTTCCTGCTGAATTTATCCGCGGTTTTTGAATTTATTTTCCTGACATCCTCGTTGTTGTCAAAGAGTTCTGCTATTTGAGTAGATGATTTGAGGTTCACCCAATCATCTAAGAAATGTTCTCTCATACTAGCATACGCGCGTTTTTTTAGTTGGTCGACAACCATTAAATCTTTAAGGTCCTCAAACGACTCGATCTCTTGGCCGATTAGCCACTCCTCTAAATAGTTAGTAATTTCAAAGGTGAAGTCTTTCCAGGTACTATCCGATTTCTTTTGGTGTTGAACAAATCTATGGCGAAAGACTTCCGGACTTAACTTAAATCGTTTAAGTAATAGTTTTTTAATATAGTCATAATTTTCTGCTTGTTCCTCCGGTTCGCGAGCAATGAACTGCACGATATCCAAAGGTAACAAACCTAATAAATGCCCTACCCAGTCTGTTTTTTCAATTAAAGCCCTTTTAGCCTGACGTTCAAAAATCACCAAATACAAACTAATATCTGACTGATTTGGATTAAATTCTGGGATTAATTTTCTTAAATTTACATTCGAGGTTACAGAACGGGGATTTATACAGCCGGTTGATTAATCGTTTACACTATGTCCGGATTCTATTTTAAATCTTTCTAGATCAAATTTTAATTGTAATTCCTTCTCTTTCAACGCGTGCTCCGCTAATCTCAAGGCCTCTTCTCTCTCCCTTTCCTCTTCAATTTTTCTATTTGCAATAATAGTTTCAAATAGTGTTTTTACGAATTCCTCTTCGTAACCCTCACTGTTAGTGATTGCGGTTTTGATGTTAGGGACAGTCATGTTTGTCATGACATCTACCCCTAATTCCTCTGCGAGTAACAACATATCTTGCTTTTTCCCTTTTCCGAGAAAAGCCATTTCCGAACAATATCAGCACAATATATTTGTTAAAATTCACACAAAATTTACTACTCTCTAGTATCACAATAATACTGGTCCCATGCAAACACAGAAACAAACAAAGAAAAATTTTAACACTGTAAAATAATCAAAACTATCAAGAAACTTAAAAACACAATAAATCTTAAGCTAAAAGTTGCACACAATACTCGTATTTACAATTCTCTAGAACCACAATAACATTGTTCCCATGCAAGAAAAAACACTAAGTATCTCAAAATTTGTAGTAGAAATTTTAGCAAGCAACTAATACAACTCAAGAAATATAACAGTACTCACCCCTTTTGAAGTACTATCTGCTGGAACTTGGGAATACCGAAGATCCGGTTGACATTTCTTGATTTAAAGATGATTTCAATTTTCACTACACACAAAACGATATTTTCTTCATTGATGGGATAGCTTATCCACTATCAAATCTCGGCCTTCTGAGAGAGAGAGAGAGTTGCTTTTTCTTTTCATTAAAGGATAGCTTATCCTTATTTCCAAGCTCAGTCGTCCAAGTTGTTTTTCTTTTCTCTGAAGGATAGTTTTATCCTTATTTCCAACCTCGGGTATCCAAGTTGTTTTTTCTACGTGCGGTTTGCAGAGAGCCCGTAATAAACCAGAATCACCAAATCACCTCCTCTCACGGGACCGGTAATCTCTATTTTTTTTAATCCTCGGCGCTGCCACCACTTTGTTGATGCTGTGACGTTTGATTCAATAATGGTAGCGTGTTTGAAATATAATAATTTAGTTTAATTAAGTCACAGCTATTATTTACATTAATATACAATTTTGCACTATGAGATGACTTTAGAGTTCCAAAATAATTTTGTGAGGGTATAATCTTGTTGGTGTCTGTTCACTGCCAGTTTCCGCTGTCCACTTCTTTCTCTCCCGGCCCTCTTGTTCTCCCCCTGCGGTTGACCGATCTCGACCCCCTTCACACCCCACATCCGGTGGTGGCGAAATGCTTCCCCTCGGTTCAAAGGTTGCGGGGGCTAATTAAGACACGTCCGTCGCAGTATATTTGCGACTGCAGGTGTTTTTGCACGTGTGGTCATCATTCTTCTAAAACTGACCAGGCCGTGGGAAACAAGTCCCAGATTTCTCAAAGGGGGACGCACATACGTCACAGTGCCAATATTTTAACATATGTCATGAAAAGGGATAGTGTTATCATACCTCGAATTCCAAGTATCTCCACTGATTTACCGTTTCGACTTAAACGATTTCAATATCCCCAGTTTTAATGTTGCTATTAACAAAGCTAACATTTCCGGTAGCAGGGGTGCATTTGGAAAAGCAATGTTTTTCCCATGGCCAACTATATGTAGCCTGATCGGTGTGTCCAATGCCCAAATCTTCACATATTTGAAACTGACGGAAGGACATGTAATATGGTACACAGTTCTGTTTTGAGCTCTTTTAAAGAGAAATTATATATTAAACGTAGATACTTTTGATTTTTAAAAATATTAATAGCTTAAGTTATTGAATTTTTGTTAATTATTATAATAAATTACATTTTCAGTTTTTTTAAACAAAGCTCAATTTTAGAATTTTAAAATTTTATTGTTTCCAGTCAAGCAATAAAAAAAATTACCATATTATATATATATATATTACTTACTTTTTAATGATAACGCGATTACGACTTTGACAGTTATTTAAAAACATCAACGCGAGCGGAGTCGCGGGTAAAAGCTAGTTTATTTATATTTCTGTAACAATAATACAGCAATTCCATAAACAAGAAATCGGTTGCACAAATAAAATATCTTAAATACAATAATTAATATTTTTAACGTACATAATCGGCATTTCAGTAGCAAATGAGTTTTCAAGTATATTAATATTTGTCTCTTAGTAACAACATTAAAGAAATAATTGATTCAGCTTTATTTATTAATTTTCAAACGCATGTGAAGTCAGTAAAGGATCATTAATTTTAGTAATTATTTTTCAAATGTGAATTTTTGCCCGAGATTTTTAATTTACAAAATCTGTAACTGTGACATATTATATGAACGTGTTATATAGGGCTTCATTAATTTGTATTTTAAAATCTTTTCGTCATATTCCCTGTATTGTTTTCAATTAAAAGAAACTTTTTTCATTCATACTCTCAATCAGATTTCATGTTAAACGCTCACTTCCAACATCTGCCACTGGTTTTCATGGCCTTGTGGATAGAGCGTCTGATTCGTATTCAAGCTTCCCTGGGTTCGTTTCTAGGATTTTCCAATCTTACTCATTTTTTATTTTTCACCCCAAAATTTTTATTCATACTGATATCTTTCACTTTTCATGATTTTCTCTCCATTTAAATTGAATTTTCTATTTTTTATAGAATTTAAAAAGGCGGTTTTTGGATCTTTCCTTCACCCAAATGCACTCCTACTTCCTACGATCGTTTTCGACTTCTGCGTCTCCATTGGTCCGGCATAGCCCCGCCCACTAAATGTTCGGATTTAGACTTCTCTCTCAGTGCTTTGCACTGCTTTTGAGGCTCTTTTTCTCCCACTAAATGTATTCTTAGTCAATTAATGTATTTTTATTTCTATTTAACTACAAGTATTCTTAAATATTCAAGGGCAAGAGTTAAAGCATTACAGTCATCCAAAATCCTAAAGAATGGAGGTCAAAGCTCGGAAGAGCTAGGTACTCCTATCAACCCCCCCCCCCCCAGCGGTTCATATTCGCTGTGTATGAGTAAACTATAATAAGTATATATGTATAAACATTGACAGTGAAAGTTATTAGTTAAAAGACAATAAAAAACTTTTTATATCGAAAACATAATAAGACGTGGATAAAATTTTTATTTATAGTTATCTTAACCCGTTCATCTCTCTACTGTAAGTATTACTAAATTATAATTATTTATTTATACACTGATTGATTAGTTTATCTTAGACAAATAAAAACAATTTACATCAAATATTAATGTTATAAATGTGGAATAATTATTAAATTCATTCGAAAAAAATTACAGATAAGAATTTTAATTTGGATGAAATAGATTGTCTCTTAGTTCATAAATGTTAATTTTCATATATAGGTATGATTGCACATATTTCATAAAAAATATTGAAGGAAATTTGAATCAATAGATTGTTTAATTCTAAATTTTAAATTAAAAGTTCTATAAAAAAGTATTATGACTTATACAATTTACTGTAATGCAATTAATTAATTTCCAGATTTTACAATAGCAGAATCTACTGACAATGCTATTCCAAATAAAAAAAATAGTCAGAAACATGTTGTAATCGTTCCAATCGATGTTCATCACCGTCATGATTCTCAAGTCAGTCAGATTCTTAATCCAGACAAGGCATCAGATATTACAAAAGCGCAGCAAAAGAACCTCGAAGGTAAAAAAACGCGTATGCGAGAGTACAGAGCCCGGAAAAATGTTCGCATTCAATCAACTAGTGATTCTCCTTCAGTTGTACATCATCAAGAGGATGAAATTTTACAAGCTGATGATAATTTAAATAAATCGCATGAATTTGTTGGAATATCTTGTCAAGATACCAACGTGACACATAAAAGAATGCCAGCTGAGCGTATGCGAGATTACCAGAGCCAGAAAAAAATTACCTTCAATCGACTAGTGATTCTTCTTCAGTTGTTCATCATCAAGATGATGAAATTTTACTATCTGATGACAATTTAAATAGTTCGCATGAATTTGTCGGATTACCTTGTGAAGATATCAACGCTACACGTAAAAAAACGCCAGCTGAGCGTATGCGAGATTTTGATTAATTTCATAAAAAACAAGGCTTATCGATTTTTACTTTTAATTGCCAAAGTCTTAGAGCTCACGATGTAGACTTAAAAGATTCGGTAGTATCAAATTCAAATATCTTAGTTTTATCAGAAACTTGGGACAGTGAAAGTAATATATCTATTCCTAATTTCAACTGCATTGTGAAGTATAAACGACCAAATATGAGAGCAGGAGGAGTTGCGATATATCAAAATTCTAGCGACGTTGTTAACATTTTAATTCCATCCATGGATTTTTCTGTCAGTCAATCCGATATTTTTGGTACCATAAAATCTTCAGTGGGGGATTTGTGCTTGGCTGAATGCGGCAAAGATAATGGACAAAAAATTATAATCGCTGCAGTATATATTACTCCGAACAAAAAATTGGATGGCATTATAGAGTTTCTTAATCGATCATTATTACCATACACATCAAGAGGTTCTGCTTTACTTAATAAAAATTATGACAAAATACCTATGATTTTAAGTGGAGATTTTAATGTCAATTTTGCTTTAGACAAATCTCTACAATTGATTGAATTTTTGCAAGACAATTTCGCCTTATCTCTACAAAATAACAGAATAATATCAACGACAAAATAAAATACTAGGATTGATGCAGTGTTTTCGAGATTCTTAAATGATATTGAGTGCAAAACCTACATTTCTTATTTTAGCTACCACAAGCCTTGGATAACAAAAGTTTGTACAGGAACACCCATAAGGATAATGGAAATAGAATAATATAATAATGACTTTTCTATAAATGTATTCAATAAAAAAAAATTTTAGTATTATGTATTGAAAATGAAAATTTTGCTTATACTTACACCTTTTCCATCCTAATGATTTTTAAATACAGTTTTACATAATAATGATAATAATAAATTTGTTAATTATATATATAAGATTACTTTAAAATAAAACTTAATTATACAATTCATTACATATAAGCCAAAGAAGTTAACTTCTGTCGCGTGTTCACACTGATACACGCATGCATTTTTTAATCTTTCTCAATCGATACATAGGTTGCATTATTAATAATTGATTGAAAGGTTATATTTATCACATTTAAAAGCAACGCAAAGACTAATTTTTAACCATTGGTGGATGACAAGAACAACACCTGAGATAACACTTCCCTCTGTTGAGACAAATATTATTCAATTAATGGCCACTCAAGCCGAGTTTATAAACAAACAGAAATTTAATAAAATTATAAAACATATAATTTGTATAAAATAATTAATTTTTAAAATGAATTTTATAACTTTATATTTATGCATTTGTAATATTAGGACTTTGTATTTTATAAAAACTAATATGTATATTTATACTGTGTATTTATATTGTATTTCTAGAAGCAATTTCCTTGTAACATTCTTCAGTTTACCAGATTGGCAACAGACTAGTTGCAATGTTTTGATGTTGGCTCAGCTAAGCCTAATGGAATAAAAATTATTATTCGAATTCTTTTCGCAAAATTTACATACTTTAACGTTATAGAACGAAGCGTTCCATAACAAACTGGTGACCCTTAATAATTTTATGTAAAATTCAAATTTAATTCAATCATAGTATCTAATTATAATCAATTATAATGCTTGGCGAAGCATTCGAAGAATCGAAAAATTTGGAAACGAGCGCCGTCAGGACAAAATACCGCCGTTTTGGACTGACAGACCGGAAATTTGGTTCTTTCAAGTAGAGGCTCAGTTCCAGATATCCAGAATTTCTTCAGAAGTAACAAAATTCAACTACTTGGTGTCACAATTGGAGCCGAAGTATGTCGAGAATATTTGGGACATTGTCAACAGCAAAAGCGACACGAAGTACACGAAATCGAAAAATAGATTACTGTGTCTGTTTAAAGAAAGCGAAAATCTTTGCATAAAGCGGCTCTTAACGGGAATTGAACTTGGAGATATGAAGCCTAGTCAGCTCTTGCAAAAATTGAAAACTGTTGCAACGTCCGATATTTCAGAAAGTATAATAAAAACTTTATGGTTAGAAAAGCTGCCTGAGTCCATTAAAAATAATTTGGTTGTCAGTGACGAGAATTTAGGCAAATTAGCAGTAATGGCTGATAAGATATCCGATATGACTCTCAGAACAGAGATTTTTGCAACTGGAAAATCTTCGGACTTGGGCGAAGAAACGTCGTCAAAAGATCAGGTTCTTCTCGACTGAATTCAGAGCCTAGAGGAACAAATATGTCAACTCAGCATTCTCCACAGATCAAGAATGAAAGAACGCAATAGTTTTCGTTCTAAATCCCGAAGTTGCTCTCGAAAACGTTTCGATCCCAAAGGAAAATATTGCTATTTTCCTTTCCGTTTCGGTGCTCGATGCAAACCTGAAAAATGCAGTCCGCCTTGTGCATGGAATAGAAATAAGGAAAACTTCAGTCTGCAGTAAATATTGCGACAAATTCTGCTGCAGAAGATTATAAAGCCTGTCGCAAATTTCGATTATTCGTTAAAGACCGAATGACAAATTTGCACTTCCTGGTAGATAGTGGAGCTGATTGTTCAATAATACCAGCCACATCTAAAAATAAACAACCATCTGATTATAAATTATTTGCAGCAAATGGGACAGAAATTCCAACCTATTGAATTACAGTGCTAAAGATTGATTTGGGATTGCGCAGAGAATTTTTATTTCCATTTATAATTACAAAAAGTAAAGGAATCTTGGGAGCTGATTTTCTACACAAATTTAACTTATTGATTGATATCAACAAAAGAAGATTAATTGATGGAATAACACAACTCAGTATTCCGGGTGAAATTTTCTCCATCACAAATGATCTTAATGTTACAGCTTTAAATAAAGGTGAGAAATTTTTTAATTTACTTTTACAATATCCTGAATTAACTAAGCCTAATATTCTACCTACTCAAGTGAAACATGATGTAAAACATTTTATAGAAACAAAAGGTCAACCGATTCATTTCAAAGCATGACAACTTGATCCTAAACGTCTAGCAATAGCTAAGGAAGAATTTAAATTTATGCTTGATAATCAAATTATTCGTCCATCTAGCTCACAATGGGCCAGTCCATTGGATCTTATAACTAAGAAGGATGGAACATTTCGTCCATGTGGAGACTATAGACAGCTTAATTCTCAAACAATTCCAGATAGATACCCAATACCACGAACAGAAGATTTCCACCATATTTTAAAAAAACTACAATATTTTCTAAAATAGATTTAATTAAACCCTATTATCAAATACCTATCGCAGAAGAAAATAAATGTAAAACCGCAATTATAACACCTTTTGGTCTATACGAATTTAACGTAATGAGTTTTGGCTTAAAAAATGCTCCTACCACATTCCAAAGATTCGTGCATGAAGTCTTTAGAGGATTAGATTTTGCATTCCCTTATTTAGACGATATTCTTATTGCGTCAACTTCTGAAATGCAACATGAAAATCATTTAAAAATGGCTTCTGAACGTTTAAAAACACTTATGGATTAAAAATACATTTTTCCAAATCTGTGTTTGGAGTTGAAGAAATTGAATTTCTAGGATATCTTATTTCGAAAGAAGGTTCTAAGCCTCTCCCAGAAAAAGTCAAAAGCCATTACAAATTATAAAAAAAACCTGAAACTTTACATGATCTTCGTATTTTCCTCGGGATGATAAATTTCTAAAGATACTTAAAAGGTGCTGCGAAAAACCAAACCTTATTACACGATTATTTAAAAGGAGTGAAAAAAAGAGACAAGAGAGAAAAATACAGTGGACAGAAGAAGTAAAAAAAAAAAAAAAAATTCGAAAATTGTAAAAATGACTTGAGCAATACAGCACTGTTATCATTTCCAAATCCTGATTTACCTCTTGCATTATTCACGGATGCTAGTGATACTGCAATAGGTTCAGTTCTACAGCAAATTGAAAATGATACATGGAAGCCAATTGGATTTTATTCGAAAAAACTAAACCCTACACAACAAATTATAGCACATACGATCGTGAACTTCTAGGTATTTATCTTTCCATTAAGTATTTTAAACATTTGCTAGAAGGAAGAAAATTTACAGTATATACAGATCACAAGCCTTTAGCTTATGCATTTTTACAAAACCTGATAAAGCATCCCCCAAGACAACTACGACAACTTCAATACATTTCTGATTTTACAACAAATATTACGTATATTAAAGGAGAAGATAATATGCATTTTCAAGAATCGAAATAGTTACAGTAATCGACTGTGATACAATAGCAGATAAACAAACCCAAGATATAGAATTGCAATAGTTAATGAGGAGTAACTCTTCTATAAAATTCAAGGCATGCACATTACCATCAGGAGAAACCCTCTGGTGTGATATTTCCACACATATGCCAATATCAAAAGACGTTTACTGGATGAAGAGTTCCTGTCTGATGTAAAGCAAGACAGTAGCAAACTTTATATGAAACTGGTTTGCAGATTGAAGTACTGTGAAAATAAAAAAAAAAAAATTAACCCAGTTCAGTACTCTGTTTGTGAGCTAAAGTAGCTCATACACTCATATCACCTCAATGAATGGAAAGTAGATTACATAATTTGAAAGGCAATAAAGCTCAAACAACATCAAATACAAACAAAACAGAAACAAGAACTCTAAACTGATATCATAAAGCTCAGATGTTATGTTTAAATAGATTGATGTGAATTTTTATATTCTATTATATTATCTGAAAATCACTACAAAAGATAAAAAAAAAAAAATCATCTCAAAAGTCAAAAAGATAAAGACAAATCAACTCATGTATTTGTGAAAGAAGATCGTGTAAAGAAAGCACTGGAGCCACTATACGATGGACCATTCCCAGTAACAGAGAGAACTCAAAAACATTTCACACTGCTAGTGAAAGGTGAACCTGTGAACATATCAATTGATAGACTAAAACCAGCATATTTGTTAGTGACAGACTCGATTCCTGACAAACCAACAATTCCATGTAAACAGTCGGATGAGAATTCAGCAGCTAATGACTCTAACCTCTTATCTGATGATAAGCCCACTGTTACAAGATTTGGAAGACGGGTAAAGTAACCTTAAGATTTCAGGACGATATTCGCTATAAATAATTTAACATTTTACATGATCAAGTGTATATTTTGGTTTATTTGACTGTTACAAATGCTTATAAATGTATGATATTTCTCCAACATCACACTAATTATCATTATATATAATATTATTGATTCAAATGGTATATAGCATGTGTAAAAATAAGTAATTTTGTGTAATTGTTAGTGATTGATTTATGCTAGTTAAAAGTTTAAAATCTAAAATTATACCTACTATACTTCTTGGTTCGTAACTCAGTTACTGGTAGGGGAGTAATGTTGAGACAAATATTATTCAACTAATGGCCCCTCAAGTCAAGTGAGTTAATAAACAAAGAGAAATTTAATAAAATTATAAAACATATAATTTGTAAAATAATTAATTTTTAAAATGAATTTTATAACTTTATATTTATGCATTTGTAAAATTAGGACTTTGTATTTTATAAAAAATAACATTTATATTTATACTGTGTATTTATATTGTATTTCTAGAAGCAATTTCCTTGTAACATTCTTCAGATTGGCAACAGTCCGTATTTTGGCATCAGACTAGTTACAATGTTTTGATGTTGGCTCAGCAAGCCTAATGGAATAAAAATTATTCTTCGAATTCTTTTCGCAAAATTTTCATACTTGAACATTATAGAACGAAACGTTCCATAACACCTCTAACAGCTTTCAAACTAATCATTTGATATATTATTAACCCATTAAGGATCCAAGTTTCAATTCTTTATCTTCAAAATATGAAAATAAAATTAATACATCATCAACAATTAAAGTATGGAAAAAAATTAAAAATTTGGATTTGACTGAAAAATAACCAGAAAAATGTTTTAAAAATTCAAAATTTACTTTTCCGTTTTCGCAAAGCCGGTCTCCTAAATAGTTTGTTAACACAAGCTTTTAAACTTTCCCAAAGAAATATAAAACGCTGGAAAGCATTGTAAATTTCGACACTCTTAATGTAAAGATCCGAAGAGAACCCTCAGATCGTAGACTTTTCGGCTCGTCATTTTGCTCATATAAAGACTGTATCCCTTCCCTCCTACATCCCGCCGGTAACAAGGGGTTGGGGCGGATGTCCTTCACCCAGACTTTACGGAATCTTAGACAATGGCAAGGAGATGGAATCTGTTTTTTCTTGAAGAGGGAGAGGCAGAACCATATGTCTAAGGCAGGGGTGACCAATCTTTTTGGGAAGAGTGCGATTATGTGATTAAAAATTAGGCGGGCCACTTGCAACTTTTCCAAAAAACAAAACAATAGGAAAAGGTGAGAAAATGTTACTTGTATGCTTATTATGGAATTTTACTCAAATAGTACATTTTTATGCAAGTCTAAGTGTGGCGAAATCTAAAAGTAAGCCAGTAACAGCCTCCGGACAGGAGTGATCACTTTGTCTAGTGGTATGTTACGCGCTTGCGAATCGGAAGGTACCGAGTTCAAACTTCCGATATTGGTGACCCTGGCTGAAAAGAAAAACGCAAACCTTCTGATATGTCATGGCGCCTTGCACCCGCAAGCAAAGTCGTCGGACTCACTTGACGCAGCAAAGGACGTCGGACTCACTCCACGCAGCAAAAGTTGTCGCACCCTCTCCACGCAGCAATGTCGTCGGACTCACTTGACGCAATAGTAACAACTCCCATGCTCGCATAACAGCAAAATATCTCGTTCTTTCGCCTATCCACCGACTTACTGGAGGGGGAGTACTGTGGCGATATCTAAAAGACAGACTCCATTAACAGCCTCCGGACAGGGGTGATCCCTTCTGTCTAGAGATCATGTTACTGTGCTACGAATTCTAAGGTCGCGAGTTCTAATCCTTCTATACTAAGTATAGTGGAAATTCGAAAATAATATAATAAATAAGACAAAAGTACAAACTTAAGTTTTCTATAGTTAATAAACTTTTTACAGGTTCACAAATTAATTAGGTTAGCTATAAAAAAATAAGTAACTTGAGATATCTAGTTCTAAATAATTATTAAACAGTCAGTACTTTTTAAACGTGGCTTTTGAATTTGTAGTCTTTTTTTTTTTTACCACTCCTTAATATTAAGATTAGTACTCGGAGATGCTAACAAAGTTATGTTGTTTTTCAGGCGCATGTCAATAAATTTTGAGTTATATTTTGATTTTATTATATTCATAACAAAAAACATTTGTTCAAAAACATATTTATCCAAACCTACGACAATATCTGACAGCCAAATCGAGTAAATTTGGAAATTGCTTGCTCGTACAACTTTTCAAAATTCAACATAATTCGGATTCTTTGCAGTTCAAATAAGTTCCTTATATTTTTGCTTTTTGATGTAGTATAGAACTATAGATCAATATTTCCGATTTGGGTTTCAGGTGAGTAACAAAAAACGTCTTGCCGAGAAACTATGGAAAAAAATGTATGAAAATATCAACATTTAAAATTTTTTTCTTTCTTTCTATTATCTTGAAAGTCATCAAACACATTCAGAATTCGAGACACTTCGGTTTGTGATCGTGAGGATTCCAGCGATTCTTCCTTTCGTAAACATGCCCAATTTGCGTCTTTGTGCCATCATTCATCTTGTTTGATGGCAGCACAGCAGTTGTACGAAACTTGTCTGAACTGCCTATGCTGCGTAAATCGGTTTCTCCGCATTCTGACATGCACCGGTGTTTCGCGCAGGACGTAGTCGACTGAAAAGTTTTACATAAACCTAATGTTTCTTCTTCACCCAATTAATACCCGCAAGAAATTTAGAATAATTTTACGAATATTTACTCCATGTTTTTCGCATTTTATGATTTATGCTTAACTTTTGGACACCAATGTAAATTACAATACAAAATTTTCATGAAAAGAATACTTCATTTTTGTGTGCACTGACTTTCCAAAGGAAATGAAATTGCGAAACTTGGAATTTTAATTAGCGTGTTTTTAAGTATCTGGAGGAAAACCATGAACTAAAACCACGTAAGTACTTACTACTTATAAATGAAGATTGGCTATGGGATTTAGCTTTCTTTCACTTCGTTATTTTGGGGCACTTATATAATTTAAATTTAAATTACACGGAAAACATTGTATTTTTCCTACCCAAGTTGGTTATATATCTTTTTATGTGAATAAAATTTTGCTTTCCTTTCGTCACGAATTTGGAGGAAAAAAATTAACACATTCACAATACTGCGCGAACTATCTACCAAAGGTAATAATGCCCCGAACTCTGATAGATTTAAAAATTTAATATTCTTTTGAAGGAATCAATCAGTGATTTGATGAATTTCAAGATGATTAAAAAGTATCTTTTCACAAATCCTTTTTCAATCTCTCTGATAGACGTTGATTGCCGAAACCCAAATCGAAATTATTGACCAAAAGCACCATACTAACCTGAAAAACAAATATAAAGAACACTTCAAATGCAAGTGATCCGAAATATGTTGAATTTTGAAAATTTGCACCAACAGGCAACTTTCCAAATTTACCCGATTTAGCTGTCAAATATTGTTGTAATTTTGTAAAGTCATATTTTCTGAAAAAGAATTTCTTTTTTAATATTATGAACATAAAAGTATCAAAATATCACTCAAAATTAACTGATATGTACCAAAATCCATCAAGTTTTCTTGGCAACTTAGAAAACTAATCTCAGTACAGATGCTTTGGTAAAATAACTACAAATTCAAAAGTCACATTCAGTAAATACTGACTGCTATATATTTCAGAATTAAATGTTCTTATTTTAATAATGCCTGAACTAATTGATTGAACGTATGAAAAGTTAATTAACAAAAACCCAAGTTTGAACTCGTGTCTTACTTCTTACGTTATCTTTCAATTTCAATTACTTAAACTTGAAAGAGAAAAAAAATGTGCATCTGGATAAAAATTCTCACATTCTTCATGTAAAGCAAGCATGTCAAACACGCGGCCCGCGAGCCACATGTGGCCCACCAATACATAGGTTGCGGCCCGCGTAGACATTTTACAAAATTTTAAATATCAGTCTTTAAGAATTTTTTTATTTTGAAATTTATTTCTGATTAAATCTTTCAAAAAATTTACAACATATTAACCTTTTATCTATTCTTGTTCCTAAAAAATCCAATTTAATATAAAATAGCCTTTAAATTAGAAAATTATTTTTAATATTTTATTTTTTTTTCAATTTATTTTACTATAATAAATTAATTTTTAATAAACTCTTAAATGCATTTATGCATATTATTCGCTATAGATCGCACTACGATTCATCGTGTGTTTATTTCTCTTTGAAATGTCCAATCATCAAGAGGCGAATAGTTTGACGTCAGAGGCAGTTGATTTTTTTTTTTAAATTTAGAAAAACTCAAGATGACCCCAAGACAAAGTGCAGTGCTTACTCAATCGTTTGGGAATGAAAGTGGATTTTGGTTTTTATTTATATGAAACTGAAAAGTTATTTAATAAAAATATAATAAACTTCAAGAATAGTGTAAGAAAAGATGAACATCATAATTTACAAGAAAAACGGGAACTACAATAGATTTTTATACCCCCCAACAAGAATAAGATATTGTGCTGATATGTAAAAACTGTAATTCAGTTGCTGAGGAATATAATTTTAAAAGTCACTTGACACACAAATCAGAAAACAAACTACATTCTACTCACGATAATTCAAACCTTCGATAATACGAACCTCTCGATAATTCGAAGTATATGCTTAGTCCCTAGAAAAACTCCTGAATTTTGAAATAAAACAATACGTTTGGGTACACTCAATAATTCGAAGTAAAATCTGTGACTTTCCAGACTACAACACGCAATAATTCGAAGTTATTTTATAAAATTCTCGGCAATTCGAGCACTTTCTTATCATGTACAATCCTGTAGTAAACAGGTTGGAGCTTACAAGTTTTATGTTATATTGTTTGCTTGTCTCCCTGTAACATAGCCCCTTTAATGACCATCTGTCTGCTACACCTTCTTAGTGTTTTTCGGTTCATCAGGCGAAAATATACTTTTATTACTCCCCTTCTTCAAGTGGACAATTGGCATCTGTTGTCAGTTGTCCATATCTTTCATTTAACACGTGGGCTTGCTACACATGTGTTCAGAAAGGATGTTTCACAATTGTGAAGAAGAGATGCGTAGGATTATGCATGAGTGTATTTTTTAATACATGACTTTTAACTTCTGATAATATTTATTGGTATATGTAATTTTTTAAAATAATTTTTATACGCTTGTACAATTGTTGTTTTATTTAATAGTTTCAAATTTAAATGTGTTAGAAAAAATATTCTCTTCGAGTATTTTGGGAGTTTTCTCTGCCCTCTTGATAATTCGAAGTTTTTCATTGGTCCCTCCAACTTCGAATTATGGAGAGTCGACTGTATCACCAATGTGTTGCAAAACTTTGTGAAGACGAGTTGTCGGGATTGATATCAACTCTTTAAAAATGAAAAATATGTATTCATCAAATTTGTTGAGAGAGTAAGTGGATGAATATTAACGTCACACAGTTCAGCTCTCGAGGGAGTTTGGCGACGGATCTCGTAATTAAAAACCATGGTCAAGTGACGAGGACGACACCTGAGCTGGTACTTCCCTCTCCAAACTTCCACCCCACTACAACGGGAAGACGTTTCAGCCACGACATATTTAACGTGCATCGGCCCCCTCTGCGTAGCGAGTCTTCAGAGGTACAAGACTCGAACTCATTATTCGAGTCCGTTATCTTGACCACCAGGCTACCGTGACCACCTAAATTTGTCGAAGACAATACAACAGCAGCAAAAACTAGTTATCACTTTTTATTGGAAGCATAGATCGAAACCATTTACTGAAGAAGAATTTATAAATGAATACTTAATTAAAGCGGAAGAATTACCGTATATACTCGAATCTGTCTCCTTTTTCCCAATGCTAATGCTACTGAAAATCGGGTGAGGCTTAGAATTGAAGGGAATTTGGATGGGGTATTTAAAGCAATTACGGGTTCATGTATGTAATTAAAGGTTTATAATACTGATAAATAAATAATTATACTCTTCTTATTAGTTCTTAATTTAAATATTCATTTTAATTTCGTAAAATTTGATGTCGATAAACCATTTTACACTATTTTTCAGAAAAACTTATTGAGGATTTCGGATGCGGCTTAGAATCGAATAAATATGGTATGTCCAGCACAAAATAAAAAAATTTTAAAAGGCTAAGTAGAAATTTTGTAACCAGCGGAAGTATTGAAGTAGTCAAGAATTATTGTCGAGTCGAGTCATGTATTATGCATAATACATATTTTTGATGCACTTTTGCTGCAGTGTTCCTTGGAAAAAATGTGAATTTATCGGTCAACCATATTATACGAAAGTTCGATGAATTTCGAATCCTAAAGTGTTAAAACGATTTTCTAAATTGCTGGATATAATTATTTTCTAGGGGAAAAAATGATGAATGTGCCTTATTAAAAGATGAACATTGGGTAAAACACCTGGCTTTCTCAGTTGATATAACAAATCACCTTAACTTGAGCTTCAAGGCAAAAATTCTTTTGTTATAATGCAATTTAATAATATTAACGCTTTTAAATAAAAATTATTACAGACAAATTATTACAAACAGAAGGAGAAAACTTCTCACTTTGAAATTGTGAGATTAAAATTCAAAAACTAAAATTTACCATATTAAATCGTTAGGAGTGGAATTCGATAGAGTATTTTCTGATTTATAAAAAAAAAATGAATTACAATTTCGTTTCTTAACTTCAACTCTATCAATCGATACTGAAAATGTTGATGAAAACTTATAAAGGGAATTAATTGAAATCTGTTGCGATTCTTTGCTGAAGCAAAAATGTTTGGAAGTTGAAATTCTTGATTTTTATACATATTCATCTATAGATCGGTTTCTTTAAATGTTATCATTTGTTACGCGTATAATGGCTACATTTGGAAGCCTTTAATGAAAAATAAAAAAATCCAGGAAAGTCGAGATTAAATGATAAACATTTATCATATTTTTTTAAAAATTACATCAGCTTAATATGTTCAACCAAAGTTTGATGACTTGCTTTGAGGAAAAAAACGATGTCAAATATCATCTAAAAGTAATATTAATTTATATTTCGTGTTATAACTTTTATATTTGTTTTTTTTTCTTATAAAAACAATGAAAAACCTCTATAGAGTTTAAAAAATAAAGTGAAATAACAAACGATTATGTATGTATAATATTTAATGCATTGAATTTTATAAATACAAAATATGATCAATCTAAAAATCATATTTTATTAATTTTTGGAACAATGAGAACATGCGGCCCTCAACTTAATACAAAATACTTCATGTGGCGCATGATATCAAATTAGTCTGAGATGCCTGATGTAAAGCAATAATACTTTTTTTTTTGTCAAAATGAACACATTTGTCACAAAAATTACTAGACCATAATAATTCAACATCAAAATAAAATTGACATGATAAACAATAAGCATGGCCTTCTAGGATTTAGTAAATGCAGTTATATCAGATTAAATGGTTCTAAATAATAGTACAGTTTATTTTTCACATATCTGGTATTTTTTTCATTTTACAACATGAAAATGGTATTTTTAAAATGCATACAAGAGAAAAATTATGAAATTTTTACAAATATAAGGTTTATAAACTTAGTCGGGCACAAATATTCTTAAAATTTATCTGTCTAATAAAAAATGGTATGTACTGCAAAACTAAGGTTTTTGTTTTGCATTAGTAAGCAAATGTTTTAAAGTATCACTTTTTGAGTGAGTCTTTTGTTACACATTTAACAAACATGAAGTTTTCCCTTGGTGTGAATAAGTAAATGTGTTTTCCAATTACCTCTAATAGAAAAAGCTTTTTTGAATATTTCACAAACATGAAGCCTTTGCTTGGTATGAATAAGTAAGTGTTTTTTTTTTTCAAATTACCTCTTAGTGAGAAAGCCTTGCTACATATTTCACAAACATGAGGTTTTTATTTGGTATGAATAAGTAAGTGTGTCTTCAAACTACCACTATGTGAGAAAGACTCATTGCATATTTCACATAACATGAGGTTCTTCCTTGGTATGAGTTCGTAAATGTGTTTTCAAACTACATCTGTGAGAGAATGCTTTTTCGCATAGTTCATGAACATGAGGTTTTTCTTCAGTATGTACACGCAAGTGTTGTTTCAAATCAGTACTTTGCAAAAAAGACTTGTTGCAAACATGAGGTTTCTCTTTGGTATGACTTCATATTTCACAAACTAAACTTACTTCATATTTCACAAACATGAGGCTTTTCCTTGTTGTGAAGCTTCAAATGCTTTTTAAATTACCACTTTTTTCGAAAGCCTCATTGCATATTTTACAAACATGAGGCTTTTCCTTGGAGTGACAATGCAAATGTCTTTTTAGGTTACTACTTAGTGAGAAAGCCTTGTTGATAATTTCACAAACATGAGGCTTTTCCTTGGTATGGCAATGCAAATGTCTTTTTAGGTTACTACTTAGTGAGAAAGCCTTGTTGCATATTTCACAAACATGAGGCTTTTCCTTGGTATGACAATGCAAATGTCTTTTTAGGTTACTACTTAGTGAGAAAGCCTTGTTGCATACTTCACAAACATGAGGCTTTTCCTTGGTGTGAACCCTCAAATGCAGTTTTAAACTATCAATTTCTGAGAAAGCCTTGTTGCATATTTTACAAACATGATGCTTTTCCTTGGTATGACAATGCAAATGTCTTTTTAGGTTACTACTTAGTGAGAAAGCCTTGTTGCATATTTCACAAACATGAGGCTTTTCCTTGGTGTGAACCCTCAAATGCAGTTTTAAACTATCAATTACTGAGAAAGCCTTGTTGCATATTTTACAAACATGATGCTTTTCCTTGGTATGACAATGCAAATGTCTTTTTAGGTTACTACTTACTGAGAAAGCCTTGTTGCATACTTCACAAACATGAGGCTTTTCCTTGGTGTGAACCCTCAAATGCAGTTTTAAACTATCAATTACTGAGAAAGCCTTGTTGCATATTTTACAAACATGATGCTTTTCCTTGGTATGACAATGCAAATGTCTTTTTAGGTTACTACTTAGTGAGAAAGCCTTGTTGCATATTTCACAAACATGAGGCTTTTCCTTGGTATGACAATGCAAATGTCTTTTTAGGTTACTACTTTGTGAGAAAGCCTTGTTGCATACTTCACAAACATGAGGCTTTTCCTTGGTGTGAACCCTCAAATGCAGTTTTAAACTATCAATTACTGAGAAAGCCTTGTTGCATATTTTACAAACATGAGGCTTTTCCTTGGTATGAATAAGTAAGTGTGTCTTCAAACTACCCAAATGTGAGAAAGACTCATTGCAAATTTCACAAACATGAGGTTTTTCCTTGGTATGGGTTCGTAAATGTGTTTTCAAATGACTTCTTTGAGAGAATGCTTTTTCGCATACTTCACAAACATGAGGTTTTTCCTTGGTATGGGTTCGTAAATGTGTTTTCAAATTACTTCTTTGAGAGAATGCTTTTTCGCATACTTCACAAACATGAGGTTTTTCCTTGGTATGGGTTTGTAAATGTGTTTCCAAACACTTATTTGAGAGAATGCTTTTTCGCATACTTCACAAACATGAGGTTTTTCCTTGGTATGGGTTCGTAAATGTGTTTCCAAACCACTTCTTTGAGAGAATGCTTTTTCGCATACTTCACAAACATGAGGTTTTTCCTTGGTATGGGTTCGTAAATGTGTTTTCAAATTACTTCTTTGAGAGAATGCTTTTTCGCATACTTCACAAACATGACGTTTCTCCTTTGTATGAATTCGTAAATGTGTTCTCAAACTATATCTTTGTGAGAAAGCTTTGCTGCATATTTCACAAATGTGAGGCTTTTCCTTGGTGTCAACCCTCAAATGCCGTTTTAAATTACCACTTTCTGAGAAAGCCTTGCTGCATATTTCACAAACATATGGTTTTTTGTTAGTATGAATAAATAATTGTGTTTCCAAATTATCTTTTTGAGAGAAAGACTTGCCGCTTATTTCACAATCATGAAGCTTTTCCTGGGTCTGAACACACAAATGTTTTTTTGAAGTACCAATTTGAGAGAAAGTCTTCTGACATATTTCACAATCATTATGCTTTTTGTTTGCAAGAAGAGGTAGATTATGCTTTAAAATATCCTTTCCAGCATAAGCCATCTTACTTTAGAATGTAGAAAATTTTATTTTAATACACAGAAATGAGATTGCTGGATTATAATTATACAACTTAGTAAAAGAAACTGATTTCTCTTTAATGCAATATTGAAATTGCAACCTTTTTTTTTTCGTTTTGGATAAGTTGTGCATAAAATTAATTGCAGTTTGCTTTGAGATTCTAATGCAGAGTGAAAATGGTATTTTTTTCAGATTGGGAAAGGAATTGATAAGCATTTAAAATATTAAAACCTATAAAGTATTCAATTAATTGTTAATAAATTGTATTCAACAGGAACTGTAGAATTAAGAATATCAGCTTATCATAAAAAACGAGAAAGAAATTTAAAAGAAACACCATGGTGGAAGATTAAAAACTTCTTCATGAATAATTCAAAGGAAATATATGAACCTTGCTTTGATATATAAAGCAATAAACATACAAATACGTGAAATAGATGAAAACAGATAATTTAAAATTTTAAAGAGCTTAAAATTTAAAAAAGGTTTTTCAAAAATGCATCAGTCAATTCATATAAAACAGAATTAATTGGATCACTGTGTAAAACATGCTCCTTCAAATAAAAAGAAAATAATCTTATGCTTAATGTTCAAAATTTTTTCTTTAACTAATCAAGTATTGTCTTCAATATAATGCTTTGTATCAGTTTAAATAATAATTTAAAAGCTAAAGTTTTGTGAAATAGTCCTTTAAATTATCTCACCTTCCACTTTATAAGCAGTATGAAATAACTCGCTTTAAAAAATATTGAAAACTTCAGCATATAGCTCCATTTCTTCTACTTAAATCAAAAATTTGATTTTCTTTTAGAGCTCTGAGAATCCTTGTTTCACTTTAATTCATGAATTTAGCGATTGTTTAATTTTCATATCCCAATGAGAGATAACAAAAAACTCTTTTGTCAATATCCAACCTGTGAAGAACTTTTTAAATACTTTTGGTATCCTTATATAAACAGAATAACATCAGCTTCAGCTCCTATTTTTTTAATTTTGGGAGAAAATATTTTGTTTGATATTTTTTGCCACGACTGATCACTCAAAGATTAATTACCACTGAGTAAGTATTAACGTAAAAAAAATAATAAAATTTGCTGAGAAAAGGATTATTCTACAGTTGGCTAACAGTTTGCTAAATTTAATAAATCTTTATAATTGTCTTCAGAGGAATTTCCAATTTGCCATGTCTCTTTCAAAATTAGTACTACCCATCATTCCACGGAGGACATTGAACACACATATCAAATTCTGAAAAAAAAAGCATTACAATTAAAAAATTTTATATTGAATATTATTAAATCTGTTATTCCATTCAAAAGAATGTTTAAAAGAGGTTATTTGAATACAGAAGTATCAGAATTTTCAAACAGTGTAAAAAGTTGTGGTCAAGTTAATATAAGAGTACTTGCATTCTTTTTATTCTGCATGAAAATAAGAATCAAAGGTGATATTTGGTTGCTTGGTTTAATTTTGGGCACTGAAACCTCTAGGGACATACTGTGATAAACACATGTTTAAAAACTAAACAACAAAAATTAAGATTAAATAAATCTTAACTTTTTCTTTAGGTCTGGACAGTCCAGCTATTCAAAATTATATGTAAGCAAAGGAATAAAAGTTGCATCAAAAATAAAAAATTTGTGTTTGAGATTTTCTTGAGCAAAATAAGTCAATGTTAAAGTGTAAGATTTGAAACAGACAGAGGTAAAAGTGAAATAATCAATTAAAAGCCGTATTAATAATGAGTAAGGAAAACCTGCAATTACACTAGGTGGATCTAACTTCATAGAAAGAGTATTTATCCACATCCCACTCTACAGCTATTAACAACAGATCTCGTAATTCGGAAGCGAGGTCTAGTGATGAAGGCGACATCAGGGTCATTTCTCAGAAAAGGATGACTGTGTTTAATTCTCATGTTCACACTCCCAAACCTGTCAAAACAATATTGGGTATGGGGGTCAAGTTTCATGAACAAGAACTCATGGCCAGTTCTGGTGCCACTCAAAGCCCCCCCATATAAGGCAGTTGATGTATGTTCTATTTTTTTGTGGCTCAAATTCCTGCCGTTTGTAAGTTCTGAAAGTTTGGAGAGTAGGTGGCTGCATCAGATGTCGTCTTTTTCATTTGTCAAGACCCAAAATTTCAAAAAGTGCAAATTACGTAGCTTTAGAATGACACAATAATAAAAAATCCAGTCGAATCAATGCTCCAAGCTTTTTGAATATTTGATTTACTTGTAAAGGCTTATACGAACTTTAAATAGCATTACCCAATTTTTTCCTTTCTTTTTATGAAAGAGTGAGTGAATATTAACGTCCCACTGTTCAGCTACACGAGGGCTTTTGGGGACGGTCCGTGTAATTTTGAACCATGGTCAAGTGACATGGACCACACCAGCTGGCACCCCTCTCCTAACTACCCCACCACACCAACGGGAGGACGTTTGAGCTCTCGACAGATTTAACGTGCATCGCTCCCCTACACGGGGGGGGGGGGGGTCTTCAGTGGTGCTGGGATCGAACTCATGACATGCTAGCCACGACACGATGCCTAGACCACTAGGCTACCGCGGCCACTCCTTTCTTTTTATAATGTAAATACTAGGAATGATCAAAATGTAGTTGTGAACTTAAAACAATATTAAGAGTATAACAACTTTTAAAGATGAAAAATAGGTGGGTGATGAAAATGGTTTTAACTGGATTGACAATTTTGATGCTCAAGTGGGGTTAATTTAACTGTCTGAGTTTCACACTGCTTCATGCGAAATGGTATTTTATGAGGAACACTATTGATTTGGAGTTAACCTCGTATTAACTCGCAAAAAAATTAAAAGATTAGCTATTTGATAAATTCAACATATCTTTCAATGCTGCAGAGGCTCATTAAATCTTACAAAAGCATAGAAGGAAGGATAATGAATCCTTTTTGGGGTACTTTTACTTCTAAAAAGAAGTTTCACATAGAAAAGTGAAATTGACGAGCAAGCTTGCACTGCTATAGTTGAATACAAAACTAAATTACAAACTTTGTCCACATTTAAAAAGGAAAATCAATCAAAGTCTTTCAATTTCTTACATACTAATAATAATAATGGGGGGCATCTCAAAATGATGGCCATAGCTTTCAAAATCTGTGCAGCAAGGTCTAAGAACATAAGGAAAATTTTTAAAATCTACCCTATATTTCAGAATATAAGTGAGGAGAGTGTGTTTTTTTACTTCCCAGAGCTACCCAAAATTGAATAACCGTATATAATCCCAACTGAAAGAAAAAATCTGGTAATTTTCAAACATGTCACCATGTGAGTGAAAATGCTGCAAAGCGGCTAAAATGGGTGGAATATTTAGCAATATTGATGTTACTAGAAATTTAAAACCAGACACTAATGTTAAATCTTTACAACGATTCAATTAATGTGTATCATAGGTTTATAACAAATATGCTACACTCCGTTCCACCTTAAGTTGGCAGCATTGGGGAAGGTAGGAAATGTATCAATCCACTTGAAAAAATAATTCTAGAATATTTTGGAATTTAAAAAAAGCAAATGCATAGAGTAATTTGTAAAAAATGTCATGTATTATCGAAAATGTGATTTTAAGGAAATATTTCAGTTTAATCACGTCTGAAAACATTTATTCTTTTATAAAAGCAAACGAATACTGTTAAAATATCCACTGGATGTAATTCAAATTGGCTAGAAACCAGTTTTCGAGATATCATTATTGGTGAACTTGTTCCCTTGCCAATTCTACACCATTCGCTTTGCGCGTTTTAACTCTTTTTTTTATAACTACTATTCTGGTATCTTTTTTCTTGTAGTTTCTTTGAAACTTTAAACATGCCTAAAAAAGAATGTCACCAACATCCCTGTTTATGTCATCAAAGTGCAGAAAATCAATCAGAAGTGAAGGCCAAAGAAACATATTGAATGTTTATTCTCAACTTCCAAAAATCAAGCAACCAAATAAAACATTTGTATGATAGTCAAAGAATTAGTGAAATGGCAGAAAAATTTGGTCATAAAGTTTTAAGGCTGCCCCATTATCATTGTGAGCTCAATCCAACGAGATTGAAGTGGGGCACTTATCCGGTGGGATAGAACCAGCGATATTTGGGTCCTAAACCGAGCAACTAAACCACTACACCAAAATGATCACCATGGTGTGGAGGTTGTTACTGGCTTATATAGACGGTACTGCTACATACTCCCCCACCAGTGAGTTGGTGGTTAGGCGAACAAACAATGAAGTTGTTATATTGAGCATGTTAGCTGCTGCGTTACTAGTTGTGACAGCTTTGCTGGTTGCGTCATTTGTGCGTGACAGCTTGAGGGTTGTGTCACCATGTGACGGCTTGAAGATTGCGTCATTCGTGCATGACGGCTTGCGTCACCATGTGACAGCTTTTGGTTGAATCTGCAGTGGATAGATGGCGCCACGACAGTTCAGAAGGTTGCCTTTTTCTGAGTTAAGCCAGGGTCACCAATGAAGTGGGCACTTATCCGGTGGGATAGAACCAGTGATCTTTGGGTCCGAAACTGAGCAACTTAACCACTATACCAAAATGATCACCATGGTGCGGAGGTTGTTACTGGCTTATATAGATGGTACTGCTACAAGATGATATTGAGCCAAGTAAAAGGACACGTAGCAAGAGAAAATAAGACTATTAAACCTATTAAGTAAAGCATCTTTTTATAAAAGGTATAGAGAAGATCTCAATTCAAAATTGGACAACAAGAAAGAGACTTGGCAAATCTATGGACTTGTTGATGAAATGTGGGAAAACCAAAACTTAATTATATCTGTGAACAGTGATTCCGATAAAGATTCAGAACTATTGTGTGCAGATTATCCGTAAAAAATATGAGATGCAAAAAATATTACAATAGCAATATATGTCCTCATAATCAATGTAGTGCTGCTGAAGATCCACTGTGTAGCGGGGGAAATGCACGTCAAATCTTTCGAGGCTTTAAGTCCTCCATTGACATAACGCAATAGTTTGGAGAAGTGGGTGCTAGATCTCTCTGGTGGTGTCCTCATCACTTGACAGAGGCTCAAAATTACGAAGCTGGCCTTGCAAAACTTCGTTGCAGCTGGCCTTGTGTCTCTTTACAGTGTGCCGTTAATAAACACTCACTCATTGTCAATAACATTTATGTAAAAAGTCAGCTTAGAATTTTAAATCACCTTTTTTGTGTAACTATTTGAAGTGTGATAAATATCATACTTTATGAAGCAATATTAAAAATTGCTTATAAAGTTAATTTGGAGACCAGCTTAAGAAGTTCACCAAGAAATAAATATATTTTAGCAGGCAACGCTCTCTCTGGCCTGTCCACTCAAAGTTAAGTCCAAAGAGAAAAAGAAACATCAAAATAAATAATTTTATTAAATTAAATTTGAATAAAGTTGTGTTTAGAATCAAAATGGATTAAAAAATATTATCTTTATCAAAATCAAAAATTAAATTTGAGATTTTTTTGCTTTTTTAGACAATGTCTTCCAAAGTTATATATCTTCTATATAAATGAGTGAGCTCCCCGCTTATCGCTACAATAAAAATATATACCAATGTAAATTTTTTCCTATGTTTCTTTCATTTCCATTCTAAACGCCTTCTACATGAACAGTGTTAAAAATATATATTAAAAAAATTGATTTCTGAAATTAACTAACAAAAGATCAATTGTCCTAAAAAGGACAACTATTAATACAACTTTTTATAATAAATATAAAACTAAATTTCAAAATAAATAATTGTTATTATTGTATTGAATAACAGTTAAAATCAATCCCTTTTTCTTTAAAAGTTATGCTTAGTGAACTGAATAAATTTATGAATTCCTTTTTGCATATTATGTCAATAACGTAATTTTTCAAATGTACATCGAGATATTTTATGTGGAAAACTATGAGTTTTATGAAGGATAATAAATTTTAATATATACTGATAAACTTTTAAACGATTCTCAAAGTTCTATTTCATGTGCTTCATTATATCTTAAGATAACATACAAAAATGACATTTATAAGTATCGTAAATAATTATTTATATTATCATAAACTATAATTTAAAATAACGCTAAAGGAGTAAACACGATTAAGATTTTCACAAAGATTACAGAATTTGTATGTTTTATTAACAGATGTAAAAAATAAACAGAATTAAATATATGTATTTATAATGAAAAAAAAAATAATAAATTTTTCACATGCATTTTTTTACTCGCTAAATTTGGTGAATTTTATGTATTATAGTCAACCTCTTTTCTTCCTCTGTAACCAAACAAAGGCTGTGATTTAGTCATCATACCCTTTCCTGCACTGCCAAGTTAAGGTAGAAAGGAGTACAAAATTAGGCTTTTTTTGAATGAACTACTAAATAAAGAAATAGCATGGAAATGGAATGATAAATTACCAGAAGTAATACACCTTTAAAACATACTTTACATTGAGTAAAGCAGATATTGAAATTTTTTAAGCCAAAAATAAATGTCACGTTTTTGTGGATGGAAGCTTAACTGATTTTTGGAGCAATTTTTAAGCAACCAGAAGACAGTGCTGTCTTAATCTTGTAGCATTCCACTCACACTCATTAAAAGATCATGAAAAAGTTTTGGTATCACAGAAAATAAGAGTGTCTTTAAATAAATTTCAGCATTATCTTTTCTAACACAAGTAGATCATTCATGCATGCCACGGGGAGAAAAATGTATGTTTTATAAAAAAGGTAAAAGATGACATGTTTCATCTTTTATAGTTAGAAGAAATTAAAGAGGTTTAGGAAAGAGACAATTTTTAACAGGGAATCTTATCAAAATTAATATTCTGGAATTCAAAATAAATTACTTTAATCACCTTGGTTTACTATTGACAAAATGTAACTTTGGACATTACTAAGTTTAGCAAACATTGTTCTTCATATAATGTAAATAAAAACAATAATAAAAAGATTAGGCTTCAAAGATACATTAGTTGTTGATTAAACATTTTACCACACACACATACTCTATTCCATCTTAACTTGAGATTGCAAGGAATGGTACGATGACCAAATCACAGCTGTTGCTGGGTTACATAGGGAGAATGGGTTGACTATAACAAATGAAATTCACCACATTTGGCAAAGAATGAAGCAATGAGCTTCCTAGGCCAATGGATATTACATTTTCTGCAAATCTAAGATGGTTGGAACATTTTAAGAAAAGAAAAAGCATAATACCAAAAAATATTCCAGAAAAAACTCAATATTGTTTTTAAAAAACTTGAACTTAATGATATTTAACACTACATTTTTTTTTGTAAATGTTTTTGTTTCAATGATTTTTATTAAATACATCCATATATATACGTATCTAACTTAATCAAATGTAGTCTAATAAACCTAATTTTGTTGTATATATGTTTTTTCACAATATATTTTAACATGAAAAAATATTTCAGTCTGCTCAGTTTCGTATTATACAATTTTCACTGCAAATTTTGGTTCTAAAAACATGCTATTTTCAACAAATTTAATTTTTTGCATTTAGGTTGAGGTTTCTTTTTTTCCTTCGACTTAACTTTTATTTGACAGGCTATTGAGAGTGTTGCCTGCCAGACAGTGTTTAAAGTGTCAAAGAAACAACAAGAACAAAGATAATAGCACAAGACTGTAGAACAGTACATATGAGAGACTGCAGAGTGAATGACATAGAATTGGTGTGGAAACATAGCATGTTCCCCAGGAATGTTATCTCGAAAATTAGTTTTCAGCTAAACTGGAAATCATCATTTCAATTGTATTCATCCACTCAGTGGCGGATTAAGCGGGTGTAGGACCTGGCGGCCGC
This sequence comes from Trichonephila clavata, assembly GCA_019973975.1. Taxonomy (NCBI): domain Eukaryota; kingdom Metazoa; phylum Arthropoda; class Arachnida; order Araneae; family Nephilidae; genus Trichonephila; species Trichonephila clavata. The sequence continues at coordinate 263,733 of BMAO01037303.1, forward strand.
CAGGGGCCCCAAGCTTGATGAGTGCAAAGGCCAGCGACAAACCAAACACGCCACCTTGGAATAAAAAAATGAAAAGAAAACAAAGTTACAATGAAACTTCCGCTGGAAATTTATCGGCATGCAAGAGAAATCCTAATGTAGAAAAACTTTAGAAAATATTTTTAACAATATCGATATTGAATGCATCAGGTGAATGATCTTTTTTAGTTTTAAAGCGTGTTAAAAATCACATTTAAGAAGTACTATGGGAGAAAAGACAAATTGAACAACATGGCCATATTATATACAGAATAAAATGTTTTGGACAAAATAGATATAGTAAAAATAATTGAGATGAATTTGTCAAAGAGAAATCAAACTGTATAGCAAAACTGTAAGCTCTTAAGTAAGGTTTTTAATATTTTCCATCACTACATTTTATTTTGAGAATTTAAAGTAAATGACTCTTTTCACTATTTTAGTTTTTTGACTCTTAAGCCCATGGGTCCCAAACCTTTTACCGTCAGGGGCCTCCAACTACCTTAATCAGCCTCTGCATCCACTTGTATTGAAGAATAAATGCTTTTAAGATATGATTAACTTGAAATATATCCTTAAAATCACAATTTAAAAACAATAGGACATTATTTTACAAATTTCAAAGTGTGTGTATTTGTTTTATTTTAAATTTCAAAACAATATAAAATTATTTTTCAAGCAGATTATCACATTTTTTACCTTTACCAATTCTGATAAGTTAAGATGGAAGGAAGAATAAATTGCAACAGGTAGAGTGGGAGGTTTCAATTACTATGACTCAACTAAGAAACATTGAACTTTATAAATCATCATCATACTACATTTATATGGGAATTTGCATCAAAACCAATTACTACAGAAGTTAACAAAAGTTTTACAATCCCCATTTTTAAAATTCGGGTACCTAAAAGTATTTTAAATGATATAAATAAGGTTTTCATATCTTCTCATTACAAAAGAAATGTCTATTTAATAGAATTTAACAATAGAAAAACTATATTTTTTAAAGATAGAAACTAAGGATAGGATAATAAGGATAAGGTTGGGCCAGATAATAGCCAAATGTTTCAAATGAAAAACTCAATAAATCTTCTAGAAATGTTCCATGATCCAAATCTTTAAGCTGAGAGACTGAAGAATAAAATAATATTTATGTAAGTTTTCAATTGTGATAACAATACCCACCTGCATATTTAATGTATCGTACATTACATTTACCGAATCCTTTAAAGGAAAATATTCCCCATCTGGACGAAAAAGCTAAGAAAACAGGGGTTGAGAAAACAAAACTATATCATAAAAGAAATAAAATACATTATGAGGCTAAATTCATTAATGTAGAGCAGAAGTTCCCCAACTTTTTGTCTCGTACACCCTTTCCCATGTTTTCCAAGGTTTTAGGTAGACCTCACCTTACCTAATATTCAATTTTTGCAAATTCTTCAAAAATGTCTTTTAGACAACTGATAAAGAGCTAATTATTTTAAGAGACTTAAATTTCTAAATGTAGGGAAGTATAATGTTTAAAATGTAAGGAACACATATTAATACATATAAAATTTGTTACATAAAACAACTGATCAGCAAATAAATGTCTTTAATGGGAGAAATACATCAGTTGCTTCAATAACAAATTTTCAACAAGTGGCAAAATTCTTATCAGGTTTAACCCTAAATCTATTCATTTTGCAGTGTCCAGTCTTTTTCTTTATTTTGGAAATTGGTAACCGCACTGAAACTCCTTCTCACTGAGAAAAGCAATTAAAAACTTTTTCACAATACTCACAATACATAATTTGGGATAAATAACAGGTATATCTTTTTAAAGTTAAAACTGCTGACATCTATATTATATTCTAAACTTTACCTTAAGATTTCTGTTGGTTCCTATTAAAATCAGTTCCTTTTGTACTATGACATTTTTTTTCTTCTTCTTCTCAGTTTGGACCATAAGGATTCATTGTCTACTGTTGCATTACCATAGACAAAGCATTTTCAAACCTAATTTCAAAATCTGAATAAAGGGCTTTTTAAGTTTGAACTTAATTTAAAATATTTTCCTGGAAGATTGCCTGTGTTCACTTGAGAAACTGGGAAAAAATTCAAGACAACCAATATTATACTTCTTTAGCTTAATTCTGTAAAGAAATGCTGGACATTGTTTTAATAAAATTCTCTCTCTTGCTGTCACTTTATAACTGCAAATAAACCTCATTAAATTTAGAAAATAAATCTGTTGAATAAGTGAATTCTGGTTTCCATTCGAGGAAATTTTCTTTTAAAATTAAAGTCACAATCTGGTTTAATGAGAGTCAATATCGTAAGCATCCATTTATACCACATGGACCCCCAAATATTTTTTTTTGCAGACATGGACCCCATGGAGGTCATCATAGACTTGTGGCTGCATCAACTGAAGAGAACTAATTTAATTGTTAATTTCTTTGTTGTCATTTGGCAACACATATGATCATTCTGTATTGTTTACCTATTCAGCAAAATATTGTATTACAATGTATATCATTTTTTTTTTATCTAGTAACCAGCAACATTAAAGTTCATTTACTATTTTATGATTAGTAGAACATCATTTAAACAATAGGCAACATTCTGAACACACATTAAAGAAATTAAATGTCTTTCTCCAAATTATATTACTTGCACAAAACTCTACTTTGAGACTCACTAATATAGAGCTTAGTTCTAATAATTCAAATATAGATGAAGAATTAAAATATCCAAATACAAAGAAACTTTCTTGACCATTTTGATGTCAATTAAAAAATAAATAAAACAAATACTTCCACTAAAGAGAATTGAGAGATACTACATGTTTAAAAAATTATGAAAGTATCATATACCTGAAACTTTAAAACAAAGTCATGCATCATTTATTTTTAAAGTATCATTATGTACTGTCATTGTATTGCATATAGTATTGAATTCATTTCTGTCACTATTGAAATAATGGTACTTACATATTAGCATTGCCACAGCCAAAATTGCACCCATTAAAGAGTTTTTCTTCAAATAGAACACGTCAGAATGTTTGTTGTTTTGACATCAAAGCACGATTCCCGTAGCGTAAATTTTGATGTGGTGACAATAAAATACATAAGTACCAAACAAACAATAACATTTTTATTTCAAGGCTGATAGACAACATTTTTCAACTTAGCCAATTTTCACAACAATGGTTGCATGATACTCAGTAAGTTTTTTTTTTTTTTTGTTATACATAGCTACAAAATGTGTGATTTTAGAGATCCAAACAAAAATATATAAATGTAATCTGGTAATATTGTAATATTTCATAAGCTGGTCTTGTTAGAGTAACTGAAATATGATATACATATGTATGACTTATATATATATATATACATGCTATAATCTCACTTAAAATTACTTGAAATTTTAATATTACTTCTGTGCTTCTTAATTAGAGGTATTTTTTAAACATCAGTCTCAATTTATTTCTTATACTAAAATGATTTAATTCTACATTTTTATTTACTTGATACTTCTAGAAAAAAATAAATAGCTATCTCTCACTTTCCCATTGACTTGGAGGAGCCAAGTTTTTCCTTACCTAAGCAGTTTAATAAAACTATTACTTCCATCCTTTAACCACATGATTATCACATACTTATTTTTTCCATTCTGTTTCTCAAGAGGGTGTTGATTATTCTGTCTATTTCATTGATCTGTACTTGCTGCCGAAGACTGCATAATGTTTACAATGTCTTATGTTTAAAGTATGTTTGTAAATTTGTTTTGCTACTGGATTATTTGTCTAATTTTTCAAGGCACAACAACAAAAATAATTTGTTTATAAAAAAAATTAAATATCTAACAGGAATATATTTTGAGTAAATACACTTTGCACCAATGTATAAAATAGCACAGATAAAACTTCAAGATGACAAACAGTGTTAAAATAAAAATTAAGCAATCATTGTTTCATGGGTTAAAGTGTAGTATAGAGGGGGAGGGGGGCCCTTGGCGATGACAATGTTTTTTAGCGACCAAAATCGTTTGCGAATCTACTTCACTTATGGTTAATTATAGATACAAAACTTAAAAATAAATAAAAAAGATCATACTAAAAATAAAATTTAAAAAAGTACCATTGATATTTCTTTTGGCTAAACAGCAGAATCATAGCATGATAGTAATAATCACTGTATCACATTTAGCTTTAACAACTTGAAAGTGCAAAACATAAATCAAGCGAACCACAGGTCGATGCTGCAATATTGCAAAACTATGATTTATCACAAAATATTTAAAACTTACTTGCAACACACGCAGAAAATAAGAGCATTATTAGATTCTTTTTTATAAGAAAAATTGAGAATTTTCAATTAGAAGCATTAACATTTTTACATAATTTTTTAAAAACACTTCTATGTATATTGCTACATAGATGGATGATCTAAGAATTCGGAAGTCGTTAAATAGAGAGCACTTCTTTTACAAGAGGAGAGGGGAAGGATACAAAGAGGGGGATGACATTCTGCAGGGTTACAGAGCCAAGAAATTTTCTCGCCAGTATTGGTGCTTGATTTGAATACGATGCCAAATATTTCATTTTCCCCGTAGATCTGATCAAAATCATTGATGTGTTGGGCTGAACAGGAGTCTTGAACAGCCAGTGCAACATGTGGGCGTGCCTTATCCTGCTGAAAGATAGCTCCAGGGATGCCTTGAAGGAAGGGGACGACTTCGAGCTGTAGCACTTCACGGACGTATCTGTTGCTATTGAGATTACCCTCAATTCCTAGCAAATTGGATCGTCCATGTTACGAATCGAACCCCAAAACCATAACTCCGGTGTTAGGCCCCTATGTCGTTCGATAACGCACTCTGGAAGGCACTGACATAGCGTCGTACACGAATGCGGCCATCATGGTTCCACAAACTGAAGAGTGATTCATCTGAAATGACAACTTGGTGCCAATCAGCTTGCCAGGCTCTGTGCTCACAAGCCCATTGCAGACGCAGACGTCGATGGTTTGCCATGGGGGGATTCTGTATAAAGGCACCCTTGTACTCAATCCACGGTGCAGCAGACGTTGTCGAATTGATGAAGCCGACATTAGTACACCTGAAGCAGTAGACCAAGGTGCTACCAACTGCATGGAGGAATCTGTACAATCATTCACCGCCATGCAGAGCAGGTGTCTATCGTCGCGCGCTGACATCACCTTCCGTTGTCCAACGCCAGTTTTTCGAGTTGTTCGGTGCTCGCTGGTCCACTGCTTCCAAACTAACATCACTGTGGAACTGTTCCACTGCACACGAGCTCCTATTGCGGGGTAGGAAAATCCTTCTTGAAGGCTGATAATCCTCCCCGTTCAAATTCCATAATTTGTTAGAATTTCTCCTTATTTCGTCGGGGAGGCATACTTAGGTCTCACTAAACGTTCGCCACTAAAAAATAATCACTAACTATTTTCAATGTCCCGCTACAGAACTCTATTTATACGCTTTCAGCATCAGTTCAGAGGGTGCTGCGCACGCCGCGCGTGCGCGGTGGCTCTGGAACTTTACTATTTTACGTAACATTCTATAATTGATCTTTGCTTCAAAGTTCATTGAATTCTGATGATTCCTTCACTGTGTTGCATTTTTTAAAAACAGCAATGTAATATACAAGGAAAGGTAAGAATTATAAAACCATAAGTATAATTCTAAATAATCTTTATTAGAAATTAATATTTATTACGAATTATCGTTAAATATAGAAAACAAATTTTTGAACTTAAATACCAAAGTCTGTATCTGAAATATGTAGAATTGATAAAAAAAAAAACCAACCCTTACTTTATAATCAGATTTATTTTCTACATATCTATAGCCAATTTCTAAATGGAGGAAAATTTTTTTAAAATTATTCTAAAAAAATATTTAAATCTGTTGTATAAATAAATATATCTGAAATCCTTATTGTAACAAATAAAGTAAAAAAAGAATGTTTTTGACCGTATTTCAAACAGACAATAGTAGACAATCTTGTTACTTAATTTAAGAATCAAGCAAAATTACAATTCAATACGACTTCATCAATTCAATCTTAAACGTGATACACACAGGACGTGTTATGAAGAACCATCATATAGATAAATCCTGCCAACTTAGAGAAAACAGTAAAAACGGGGACTCGGTAAGGGGCTATGAGGATTAAATTATATGAAATTACTCTTCAACTGGGTTTCTGATATCATGGTTTTCTCCATTCCCGGGAATTAATTGTCGTTCCCGAAATTCCTGGAAATATATCAAAATTTCAAAAAAACTTGTCAAGTTATTTTTAAATAATATCAATAATAATTATATGAAACAAGAGAAATACCTTTTTTCCCCCTTCAATTTTCGATTCAGATTTGACTCATACATTTTAAGATTTTTAAACGTTTGTATTTGTATTAAAACTTGAAAATATATGTCATATTATTTAAAAAGTTGAAAAAGGTTTAAAATAGTGAGGGAGACAGTATGTTTAATAGACGATTCGATGTTTAAGGATTACTAATTTCATTTATTCTTATGCTCGTTGACTGCTCTCGGAGGGACGCGTGCGCTGCCAGGGAAGTGTGTAAACGGAATGAATGCACTGGGCCGCTGTATTTTAAAAGCTAATGTATGCGCAGATTGTATCCCAGTTGCCTGCGCGAGCAAGCACCACTTGCAATCGCTGGAGGTCTCGCGCATGCGCAGATCGCAATGGGAAGCCCAAAAGAATGAGGAGTTAAGAAACTCTACAGAGTATCACCCCAGAGAGCAGACGAACGATAAATAATTACAGAACACAAATACGACAAATGTTACATAAGACAACAAAATATAAACATTAAATACATGAAAATAGTGAAAATAAAACTTGTAAGGGTTGAAAATCTACATGAAAGGAATGTATGCTGTACTGGAATGTTAAAAAAAATATGAATGGACTTATGTTCTACACAATACAATAAAAACAATGGTTTGCACAAAACGCTTCATAAGATTTTACAAATAAACACATTTAGAAATTGTACTATAAATGAAATGACATACTTCTGGCAATGAAAATAGCATTATAAAAGTTTCAACAGTAATATACATATTAAATCAAGGTATATATATTGCATATCATTTACAATGTGGAATTACTCAACTATGCACATTAAATGAAAAACGCGCGTACTTTAGATTCAATTTTACAATAACAATTGAAATATTACATTAATTCAGTAGCAGGATACATTATTTGGATTGCAAAAGTAAAGAGAGTCAAAAGGTTTTCCTAATGTAAACAAACAATTGAGAATATTACTAAGATCAGGATTAATAACTCGACAGTTCATTATTTAAATTTAAGCAATCAAAATGTTATATTAATAAGCTCATAGAAATTGATAGATATTTATAAATACTGGTTGAACACAGGCAATTTCTATATTGTTGTCAACACTTACATACACAAAATATACACTGGTGTGCAAAAATTAAGGACGAAGTCGAAAATTAGCAAATCAGCTGAACGAAGAGGCAGAGCGGACAGAAAGACCAATCAGGAGATTAAGGAGGTGATGTACGGTAGCATATGTGCAGATATGCAGGTAGACGTAATGGGGGAGTGTCTGAGTAGTAAAGCATGTTGTCGGTGTAAGATTAGTATTTCTGGCAAAAAGATTGCACACCGTATAGCAGTTAAAATCGCACACCGAGTTGCTGCCTCAGCGAGAAATGGCGAATAATCAATCTGTTAGACGACATCTGATGCTTTTACCCGAGGTCGAATCATTGGGAAGTTGGAGGAAGGTCGCAGAGTGTGGCTGAAGAGTTCGAAATTGCTCACAGCATCGTTTCACGACTTTGGAGACAATTTCAAACTACAGGAACAGCTATCCGGGGGTTCAGTAGTGGTCGTCCACGAGGAACCACACCCGCAGATGACCGGTATATTGCCTTACAGGCCAGAAGAAACAGGCGGCAGACAGCGGGAGAAATCGCTAGACACACGACACAGGCGACTGGACGACCGATATCGCGTTTTACCGTGGTCAGAAGACTGCACGGTGGTGGTCTGTTTGCACGACGCCCTGTACGGTGTGTACCTCTAACGCCTGCCCATCGGAGAAGACGTTCTCTGTGGTGCCGGGAATACCGGAATTGAAGAGACAATGAATGGGGACGAGTACTCTTTACAGATGAGAGCAGATTCAGTCTGAGTAGCGATTCTCATCGCATACTCATCTGGAGAGAGCGGGGAAGCCGCAATCATCCCTCGAACATCATTGAAAGGGACAGGTATGGAGGTGGCGGTGTTCTCGTTTGGGGAGGCATCATGCTTGGTAGTCGTACAGACCTTCACATCTTCGACGCAGGTTCAGTCAACGGGACCCGTTATTGTAACGAGATTCTTCTTTCATATGTGCTTCTTTTTAGAGGTGCTATGGGTCCGCAGTTCCTTTTCATGCACGACAATGCACCATGTCATCGCACAGTAGCTACCGAACAGCTCTTAGAGAGTGAGGATATTGAACGTATGGATTGGCCGGCACGATCTCCGGATCTCAATCCCATCGAGCATGTATGGGATTTTCTAGGCAGACGCTTGGCAGCTCGTACCTTACCACCAGTAACGATTCTGGAGCTTCGATTGGCGCTGCAAGACGAATGGGTAGCAATGCCTCAACAATTCATTGACACCCTCATTCTCAGCATGGGCAGACGCTGTGAAACCTGCCTAGCAGTCAGGGAGATCATATCCCCTACTAAAGACCGGATATTTCTTGCTGGACACCCATCACAGGGATGTTTCGGCCTTCAGTCGCATTGCGCTCCATGCTACTTTTTCAATAAAGCTTCTTTTTATCCCTCTGATTTCTCTTTTAGTGAGTGTTGCTTACATTACTCATGTCCTTACGTATTGGGGATCTTACGGTATTAAATGTGTTGATTTGGAATGCTTTTGTACAAAGTTATATTGAAAAAACCGTCTCGTCCTTAATTTTTGCACACCAGTGTATACATAACAAAATAAATACATACAAGTATTTTAAACAAGTTGAAAATAACCTGAATTTTCAAGAGTTAACTTCTCGCACACTTATATATGAGGCATAAAATTGTTAATAAAGAAGTATTAGTAGTATCAAGTAATAAAATAATTAAGAAGTAAAAAATTTGTACCTACATACCTATAACACTAGTTTTGAATACAAAATTTGCTATTTTAACAACCACAATAAAATAATTAAATCTAAGATGTACAATGTTGATTTTTTTTTAAAACACAAGATTTGATGCATAATGTACATTTTCTTTTTAAAGTTTGAAAGGAAAAAGAAAATTAATTAGACAAATATTATTACTGATATATCATTTATCAAACACAATTTGTAACATTGAATCATGTGCTATTAATTGTAGTAATCTGAGATGATCATTCATAGTTTTAGTTTTGTAAACTCAGAAATAAACAATTGAAAAAAAAACATTAAAATTATTGAAAATACATAATTCACCAGTTAATATATGTAATTTGAAATACATAAATATCTTTAAGGCTGTTTTCGGTCAATGTTAAATGATAGGGATCAAACGGGAAGCACATTTGCCGGCAGGAAAAAGCTCCAATAATAATAAAAATTTCTAATGGTATAAAAAAATTATTGTTTAGAGGATAGTGTTCTTTGAATTTTATTTTTGAAAAAAATACGCAGTTTTTTCAGCATTATTGCAAAATGAAATTGGAGTTTTCTATGTTAAAGTATAGGAAGTGAAAACGCGAAGCACATTTTAATAGAAAAAAATTGATTTTTTCGAGTAGAATTAAATAGTATATAAGAAAGCATGCTTCCCTCTTTTAACTGGTGTAGCCAGAATTAAGTTTTATGTTTTTATTAATGAACTTTTTTAAATTTTAAGTTCATTCTGAATTATTTTTGGCGTAGTTAGGACTATCTCAAACAGATGGCACCACCATCGTTTTGTTAAACGAATTTTACTTGGCTACAAATACTTAATTTTGGCGATATCTTTCTGAAATATAGTCGCCAGCCGAAATTATGGTAACTTGCAAGTTGTGACAAATAGTGTAGAAAATAAAGAAGATTTATGATGTACACAGAGAGATTTCACATCTCAAACCTGATAAACTTTCCTATTTAGGAATGTTTTTAACATTTTCTGCATGTGTGCTTTAAAAGTTTAATTTATATACATAATTTATAATTATGCTGCTTAGATTTTTTCCCCCTGTTATTGATGCAATGCATATAAAAATATCTAAATTCTGGGAAGCGACTGAATGAAAAATTGAAAGTATATTTATTTTATACTTGACCGAAAGTTATGAATTGACTAAAGAATACAAATTACTACTCTTTGAAGCTCACAATTTAAAATTTTAATCTAATTATTGTAATGCAATTATTATTATTTTTTATCTAACAAAAAATCGAATCAATTTTATATTTAACGTACAATTTTACCATTGGAACAATCATTAACCAAATCTTGTTTTCTAATTAAATTAGCAGAAACTTATCTTTTCGATTAATTTTCTCCAATTCTAAGCTATACCCCAAATTCTCAGGCCATTTTTGTGGGGGGAAAATTAAAAATAGTGTAAAATATGTTATTGAGATATATGATGTATTTACGAAATATATATATATAAAAAGTGGCTGCGTTAGCCTAATGGTTATGTAACAGAATCGTGGCTGCCGTGTCATGAGTTCTAGCCTAGTACCGCTCAAGACCCGCCATGTAGGGGAGCTTAATCTGTTGAGAACTCAGATGTCCTCCTGTTGGTGTGGTTTGGCAGTCAGGAGAGGGGGTGGTAGCTCATGTGTCGTCCTCGTCACTTGATCATAGTTCAAAATTACGATCTCTGTCAGCAAAAGCCCTCGAGTAGATGATCAGTACGACGTTAATATTCACTTAACGAAATAAAAAAAACAAAGGTGAATTAATAAGAAATGAGTAATTAATTTATTATTTATTAAAAACTTTTAAAAATAAGCGAGGACCAGTAATTTTTCTATCCGACAATATCTTGTCAAATCCTCCTCCCCCCTTCCGGTGAATCTTTCAGTCTTCGATTCTAAGCAGCACTCGATTTTTAGTAGCACAAGGGAAGTAGTGCGACTTAGATTCGAATACATATGGCAATATCGCGATTTTAAAGTTTTTGTATCTTTAAGTCTGCCTTTGTTTCTATTAAAAATTACTGTCCCTGACATTTTCTATCATTGAACATTTTCAATAACCTGTTCTTTACTAAATGTTTAATATAACAGTCTCTGTGTGTGATTTCTTTGCGGAATACATTTTGCACATATCAAATTTAGAATCAAAGTTTATTCAAAATATGTCCATTTTAGTTAAATATATGATAAAAAATTTTTAGTACATTTTTTATATAACTTTTTTTATGGAAAAAGAAATATGTGAGGCATTACCGTATGAACAGATATTTGCTGCTCATTGGAGTTTTTCTTTTAGTACTATAGTTAAGATATTGACTTTTATTACTAGTTTGTTTTTAAATTATAAAATAAAGCATTCACAGATCTGCTGAATAAACTTTAAAAAATTAGTTTTTAGAAAATTAAAACTTAATTTTCTAAATATTTAAACGGTGTTTTCATTTTTTACATCAAATATATATAATTTTTAATTTTGGAAGACTTTTAAAATGAATGATTTATTTTATAAACGAAGTGAAAATGTAATTGTTATAATTAATAATGTTTGCTTTTTTAATCTCGTAATTGCGAATTGAATTGCTCGATTTTCAAATGTTAAGAAGTTTTACATATGTTAACTTTTCCGTTAATCATTTGATCAGAGAAGTTCATAATCAGTTATGAGATTTTTACACCTTGGGGGAGGATGTTTCTATCCACTACAAAACTTATGTCAATCTAATTATTACAAAGCTATTTTACCATAAATTATTGTTTTAAGACAATCTGTTACTCAGTCTGTATCAGTTACGTGATAAATTGCTTTGTTTAATTGCAGCTTTGTTATCCAAAAAACCGTTTAGCATCCTTCCAAAGACAACTCGTCATGTCATGATGTCAATATCTCATGGGAATTTCACTTCGGATGGGGCCAGAAAACACTTGTTGGTCGGATGTCTTTAGGAAAGAAAAGTACAAAAAAAGGGGAGAAAAAGGAAACTTTTATTGCTGTGGGGGTACTGAAACAGATAAGAGGGGAAGAAACCGTAGGGAGATGTGTGTGTGTGTGTGGGGGGGGGTCTCTCAACTCTCCATGATTTTTGAGGTCTTCTAATTGGATGGTGTTGAATAATCATTCTGACCGAAGTAAAATACGTTACTCGTCTTAGTCACTTTTGAAATTTAGAGTAGGAACCTTTATACTTCTTATACGACTTATTTCACAATTCATCAACTCACATGGATGTTATTGCTATTTATAAATTATATAAAAGTGCATATTATTAGAACATGTAAGATAGATAACATAGATAAAATTTTCGATTCCACATTTAAAACTATAGTCCTTTTATACTTATCATTTTTTTTAGAAAAAGGCGAGATAAAATGCACATCAAAGAAATTTACTTTTTACTTTGTAGAATCGGTGAATAAATAAGAATTATTCGACAAGAAATGTTTTATATATCAGTGAAAAAAGAAACCAACATTTTTTACTATTTTGATACTTTTTTTGATTGATGATTGTTATGCATCTTCCAAAACTAATAAGATTGGAAATTTTTGACACATGTTAGGAATATTATTTTTTTTTTGTGAGAGAAGGGGATAAAAGAATAAAAACAAAATTTTCCCCAAAAGACACCATACTCACCAATTAAATAGAATTTGTTTTTACATGGAATTCATAGCAAATTATGATGATTTATTTGTAATTCCAGCTTAATTCTGGAAAATACAACATATAATTTTTTATGGTACTATATTTATTCGATAAGAGTAAAATTGCTTCATACTGTTAGTGCACTTTTAATACAACAGATTGAAACAGGAAACTTAATTTTTCACTACTGTATATCTACCTTTTCTTCTGTTTTGTTCTCCTCAGCATTCATATAGTGCAGTGGTCTTCAAACTGTGTTTCACGGAACCCTGGGGCTCTCAAGGTTACCCAAGTCACAATAAACAATCGAAAAGGAGATTATAAATGTATATGTAAAATGGATTAAAGTTTGTATAACTACAAGTATCTTTTATAAAAAGCTCATTTCATCCATTAAATTTTAAAATTCTATTTGTACTCTGTTTGTAAGCATTTAAGCTCTCGACAGATTTATATCTGTCGAGAGCTTAAATGCTTTTCTGTTGGTGCGATGCGGTAGTTAGTAAAGGGGATACTAGCTCAGGTGTCGTCCTCGTCACTTGACCATGGTTCAAAATTACTGTCTGCAGTGACGGTTCAAGCTCATTTCGATGCCTGTTTGTAGAAGATCCACAGATACTCTTGGCACTGGAGAAGCCTAATTTATAACTAGAAAACCTGTTTAAGTCCAGCCTATCCGGGCTCTTCCCGGCCCAGGGCGCCCGCCCCAAGTGCCCAATGGATAAACCGATACTGACTGGTATTTTCTAACATTGAACATTTTCAATTCTCTGGTCAAGTCTGACTAAATTTTTAATATAATAGATGCTGCGGTTTCTTTGTGCAATACATTTTACACATATCAAAGTCAGAATTCAAGTTAATTCGGAATATATCCATTTTAGTTAAATATGTAAATAACATTTTTAAGTAGTAAAATTTTATAAAATTCTTTTAGTACTATTGTTAAAATATTGATTCGGTCTAGTTTATTTTTTAATTAGAAAATAAAGTTTTCACAAATAATAATCCACTGAATAATCTTTTAAAAACACTTGCTTTTAAAAAATTAATTTTCTAATATGTGTCAGGGTCACGCGGTGAATTATTATATTACTCATTGGTGACGTAATGATGTAATGGTTTAAACGAGCTGCTTGTGATCTTGTCTTTGGCAAGGAGCCAAAAAAATGTAGTAGATAGATTTCTCTGGAATAAAAATGGTGAATTGATGTTGCTCTGATGAGTTTAGTTTTTCTTTAGTATGAATTGGGTTCACGGCTGACATTTGTGCGAGAAAACCGAAATGGATTTCGAATCGTTTCGAAGATTAAGGATTTAAAACTGTTTTGAAGATTGAGGATTTCGAATTGGTTCAAGAATAAGAATTGCGAACTGTTGTGAAGCTTGGCGACATCGAAACTGTTTTGAAGATTGTGAATTCCAGTTATATCCAACGGTTGGTAAAATGGCGTTTTTAGGAAGAGCTTTGAAGGTAGATTTGAAGTGTTTGGCGGAAGAATTAGGAGAAACTGTAACGGAAGAAATGAGAGTTTCTGCTTTAAAAAATATGATATTAGCAAGTGAAGAGTATGAAGAGGCGTTCGCGAAAGAATTACTGCACAGAATAGTAAGTGAAAGAGAAGCAATAAAGTGCCAAGAAAGAGAAAATGAAATAAAGCGTCAAGAAAGAGAAGATGAAATAAAGCGTCAAGAAAGAGAAGATGAAATAAAGCGTCAAGAAAGAGAAGATGAAATAAAGCGTCAAGAAAGAGAAGATGAAATTAAGCGTCAAGAAAGAGAATATGAATTAGAAAAGTTGAGGATAGAAGCTTCGATAAGGAATAATGGTTTTAGGAGAGAGATGGACTCTCAGAATGAAGGAATACAAGAACACGTACCAGTTGGATTGCAAAAATTAATGCGTACTTTTGACCCTAAAGAAGGTGATATAAGTTTTTACTTAATACTGTTTGAAAGACAAGCACGAAGAGTTCATATTAAAGAAGAAGACTGGGTTACGAATCTTATTGGATTATTGCCGTTAGAAATGGCGAATTTGATTGCCAGGGAACCTGAGGAAAAGGCAAATGACTATGAGCATATAAAAAGTATGTTATTAAAAAGATTTAAATTGAGCCCAGAAGCATTTAAAATAAAATTTAAGAGGCATTGTAAATCGACCGAGTACACTTGGCGAGATTTTGGATTTGAGTTGGCGAACTATTTTAATGAGTTGATTTCGGGACTAAATATCTACGATTTGACAGTCTGAAACAACTTGTCATTGTAGAACAGATGAAGGAACAAGTATCCAGGGATATACAACAACACTTTATTGATGATTGGGGTAGAATTGTAACAGTTGACGATCTTGCTGAGAAGTTAGATGATTATGGAAACGCAAGGCAATATAATCAGGCCACTAAAGCTACTTCGTCTCAACCGTATAGAAATTCCTATCGAGAAAGGCCTGGCACGTTCAATAGAAGATGTCATACATTGAGTGAAGGATATAGACAAGAATCTAACAACCGCAGTGGATACGATAAGCGAAATTCTTTCCAAAAACCAGTTACATGTTTCAATTGTGGACGAGTAGGACATTTTGCGAGATTTTGCAGGATAAGAAAGATGGGAGAGAAAAGACCGAGAGTAAAGTTGCTGAGGTAAAGGTATCTGAAGTGCAAGTGGCAGAAGTCAAAGTAGTTGAGGATGAAAGCAAAGTAGTCACAGCGAGATTCAATGGCGAAGTTTTAATGGAAAATAAGAAATACAGCGCCGTTCAATTAAAAATGTCTGATCTTAAAATAGTGAAAATTTCTTATGGTGGAGTAGAATATGAAGCTGTAGTAGATTCAGGTGCACAAATTAGCGTGTTTAAAAGCAGTGTAGTAGGGAAGGAAGTCGATTATAAAGGATATATATTGTTGCAACCTGCATTTGGGATTGTTTAAAGGCTGAACTAAAAGAAGTGGATATTGGTTTGGTAACGAACGGGTATATTACGCCGGTAATTAAAACGGTGGTGGCAACTGTGGACAGACTGAACGCTGATATATTATTAGATACTGAAACTTATGAAGCATTATTAGAACAAGAGAGAATATACAATCCCAGATTTACAGCCGCTGTAAACTTAAGATCAGATTCCCCTAAAAAATTGTTAGATGAAAATGTAAATACTGAGGAGGAAGAACAGGAGCCAACAATAACAGAATATGATGAGGAGAATGAAAATAACACCGAAAAGTTCAAGAAACATCAAAAGAGTTGCGATACTCTTCAAGAAGCTTGGAATTTGCTAAGAGAAAAAAAGGAGGATATGTGATAGAAAACGATATCCTGTACCATGAAGAGCTGTTGTGTGGAAATAGGATAAAACAGTTAGTAATTCCGGAAATTAGGAAGAGGAAGATACTAGAAATTGCACATGAATCAGTGTTCGGAGCACATCTAGGAGCTCATGAAACAATTCAGAGAATCATGTTTCATTTTATTGGCCAGGAATGGTGAAGGAGATTAAAGCATATTGTAGTTCTTGTCATGGTTGTCAGTGCAGAAAAGTAATTCGTTCGGTTGACAAAATTCCAATAACACCTGTATCTCGTCCTGAATTGCCGTTCCAAGTGGTAAACGTTGATCTAATTGGTCCTATAGATCCAGTATCGTCACAGGGACATAGATATATACTTTGTTTGATGGATCAGCATTCTAGATGGCCGGAAGCAGTCCCGCTCAAGTCACTAACGGCTAAGAGTACATGTGAAGCACTGCTCGAAATATTCAGTAGAACAGGCATTCCAGAAGTGATCGTAATGGACAATGCGACAAATTTTACTGCAAGTTTAACGCAAGAGTTTTTGAAGATTTTAGGAGCTTGCCCACGTTTTTCGACACCATACCATCCAGAAGGAAACGGGTTAGTTGAGAGATGGAACCAGACTCTCAAGAACATGTTGCATCACATTATTAGAGAGGAAGGAAGAAGTTGCATAGGCATATACCGTTTTTACTATGGCTTATCGGGAAGTTCCCAATGCAACTACCGGTGTGTACCACCTTTTTTGCTAATGTATGGAAGGGAGCCGAAAGGTCCGTTGTCTATAATGAAGTCAATTTGGACTGGAAACACGTTATTACCTCTGAATATGAAGGGATCAGTAGAGAGTTATTTGAAAAAATTAAAAGAAACGTTAGAAGTATCAATCCGCGAGGCAAAGTTAACAAGTGATGTGCAACAAGGTAACTACGCTAAGTATTATAACAGGCAAAGAAACATCGAGAATTTGCACCAGGGGATCAAGTGCTTGTTTTGATACCTGATTCAACGAATAAACTATATTCAAGATGGACAGGTCCAGTTAAAGTTGTTAAAAGAGTAAAAGCAAATTCATATTATTTGCGGATGCCTGAAGGTAACTTAAGATTACTGCATGTTAACAAGATTAGAGAATACAAAGCGAGAGTTCAAACGGTTTGAGTTGTTTATGATATCGATGATGAATTTGGTGAGATATATGAAACGCCAACAGTTCCTGTGGCTGAGAAGAATGATGAAGCACTGGACAGAGTGAAGTTGGATTACTTATCTAAGAAGCAACGAAATCAACTAAAAGAACTTTTACATCGACACAGAAGGTTGTTTTCTGGAAAATAAAAAGAGCTAAAGTTGGTGAACACGTGATAAAA
>BMAO01037304.1:0-16829 GCA_019973975.1 Trichonephila clavata
AATCTTTTTTGGTAGAAAACTAGAGTGACCTTTCTTTTACTTTAATAATTGTTATTGGTTTGATTACTTATTTACTTTGGAATTTCGAACAGCGTAATGTTTTGTTTCAAATCGGTCGTACGTCTCAACACCAAAACGATGTACCAATACTTTAAGTGACAATAATCACACAGAGTCAAATCCCAAGATTTTTTTTCTAGAACCGAAGGATATTCTTTTTTTTGGCGTTACATTTTACAACTTATAAATCTTGGTTTGAATTGTTTAAATTGCTCATGAATTTCAAGTAAATCATTTCCATTGTTAAATTCACTTTTTTTTATTTGAATAGCACCACATATTGGATATAAAAAAATTTTGACTACTGCAAAGTTCATACACCAATCTGGGTGACAAACTGTACTCTCGTTTTAGATACACAATTCTGTTTGTAAGGGAAGTTGAATTATAACTTGAATGTATATATTTTATAAAATATAATTATGAGTAAAAATTATATCTCTTCATGTTTTGCAAGTAAGCAACTTCCTCTTGCAAATGTAGACATAATTTTCATCTCCGTTTAAGTCATTACATGGACGTCTTAAGACTCTTTGAGGCCCTGTGCCCCTAGGCAAATGTAGGCCCTACCTGAGATCTTTAAAAGTAGACAGTATATAGCATTCATTGTTAAATGAAACAGATAAATGTGCACGATTCGCAATCCCAAAAACTTAGGCACAAACCGGCTCGACCGATGGCCGCATTTCGACTGAATGAGTCAATTGAATGATTGTTTAAAGTATTAAGCCTAGACATGGACAACGGTCATTCCATGATAATACAGCCCGACTACTTTTGCCTGTTGACGTGCAGTTTGAAATTCCATGTTTTTTGGAGAATATGTACCGGAATAATATTTGACCATTAACATTATCCGTATCATGATCTTATTAAGACAGAGTCGAGAACGAAAAGAAGATCCCCACCGAGGGCAAGGCCTTGGGCCTGGGCCCAGTTGGCCCATGCCTTAAGACGTGTCTGGTCATTTGATTTAAAAATGTCTAAATTTTCTAATTCTGTGTAAAACGAATCCCTTTATGTGACGTTTTATATAAATTTTCTGAAATCACTAAAATAATTAATTAATTTTTAAAATTCGAATTAACACAAATTGTTTCTATGCTCTGTTGTAAAAATACTAAGAGATGATTTATCAATGCGTTTTTCAATGATAAAACAATATATATATGTTTTTCAATCATTTAACATATCAATGCATTAGAACAATACTTTTGTGGTATTATACTTACTGTACCAGTAAAATTCTCTAATTCAGTCACACGATCATAAAAGTTGTACCTTTTCTTCTTGGGAGGAACACGAAATCTAAATTCGACTAAACAGTATTGACCTTCAAACAGAATACGATCTTTCTTTTTCGGATCAGGAACCACTGTCTCTAGACACTGGTCGAATTCTCCGAGAGAAGTCAATGTCCCACTTAAAGCTCCATCTAAGGATTTTCCTGTTGAGTCTACAACTAGAAACATAACAAACAAATGTAGATTGAGTAGCTGTTTAGTATGCATATTCTTCGATCACTTTGTGTATCATCAAAAGAACAATATGTTTCATGAATCCTGGATTTATTAGCATATTCTATGAATATACTACTGTGACAATTAAATAACCGGACTAGTCTTAAATAGCAATTTATTGAAAACAATGCACAAATACATTTTAATTCTCTACAACATAATTCCCTTCCCTATTAATGCACAGCTGCTTACAAATTTTCCACCGTTCAAAGCAATGCTACAGTTTATTAGGTGTCACCATTTTCAGTAAGTGTGTCGTTTTTACCTACAAACTGAAAATGTGTTCCCATCAATGCATTTTTTACTTTAAGAAACAGTTAGAAGTCGTATGGTGCGAGATCTGGTAAGTACGGTGGATTCTCGAGTACAGTAATGCGTTTGTCCGCCAAGAACTCTTTTACAGGCAACACAGTGTATTCTGGGCCGTTGTCGTGTTGCTGTTGTTCTGCAGATCTGGCCTTTTCTACCTCACTCATTCTCTGAACTTTTTTCAGAACCTCAATGTAGTACTGTTGTTTTATTATTTTGGCCTTGAGGTACCCATTCAATCATGATGAGACCATCAATTTCGAACGAAAATGATGAGAATCACCTTTTCTTGATGTCCCAGATCGACAAAAACGTTCATCATCTTCAGCAACCCCTGATCTTTCGAAAATCCTATATGCCATTCAAAAATTTGACTATGTGACGTGCAATTATCTCTAAACACTCCTTTAACAATTTAAAATATTCAGTTGGAATTTTTTTTAATTTTCCGAGGAATTTAAAATTTATGCGTTGCTTGATCTTTACATTTTTCATGATCGAGGCACTTCGACACAACAACGTCTTTCTCAAACAACGATAAAAAACAAACCGAACAAGATAGAGGGGTGGAATAACGTGCCACCAGAGAGCACTGTAAAGATAATGGTCAAATATATTCCATTCCCGCTCCTTCACACCAAGCCAAATGCTAGGGCATGCGCTGTCCGGGAATTAAATTGTCACACCTTGTGTAATGTACTATGTGTGGGAACTGTATCCTTGATATGAATTTTTATGTCTTGGTCCTTTCAGGAACCAAAGATCCAGTTTTATCTTTAAACTTTAAGTTGAATTCTGGGGCAGTTTTATCTTCTTTTAAAGTTTTAAAAATCGATTTAGTCTCTTAACGCGTACCCTAAACCTTATGATATGATGTTATTAACATGCTGCTGATACTTGCTAAATTACTTTACTCGTCAAATTTTTAAATATGTATAATAATAAGCAACTATTTGATAAATTTCCAATTTAAATATTTAAGCCTTATTAAAATTTCAACGTCCTAGGCATTTCGAACAATCCTCTGACGGTATAAACTTATTTGATAAACATTACAGTTTGTGTGTTTTAATTGTACAAAGGTACAATTAAAGTACTTGTACTAGGTGAAGTACCTGCTCTTCACAAGGGTTAATTTTTTAAAACTAAAGCATTTTGTATTCTTCTTATGCTGAATTGTGAGGTGAGTAAAACCCGGTACAAAACAATATATAAAAAGTGTAAAATGATTTTTTAATGAGTGCACACTTATTATTTATCTATAACGGCCCTTGAACCCTTGCAACGCCCCTAGAGGGTCAATTTTTGCAAAACCCTTTTGTAGCGGATCTCTATGAAAGCAACATCCTTACCAAATTTAAAGTCTGTATAACTAATAGTTAAAAAACGGGATTACTTATCTGTAACACTCCTTAAGTCCTCGCAACGACCCTTGGGGTCGATTCGGTAAAAACGGGAACCTTCTTCATGAATGGGGGACAGAGGGCATCCACACCATAAAACTTATTTGAGTGTACCGGGAATCGTTTCTGAGTTTTAGTGGCACGGCATTGTACACTTTCTTTTACAATATATATTGATTAACATATGTGAAATAAAGAGTCTTAATCTATATTTGTTACGCGTTACCCCGGTAAAGTGGGTAAATCAAACAAAGTGCACTAACTTAAGTAATCTGTTCTTTACGTAGGAAATCTGTACATTCGTAATTTATAAAGGGAAAATATTTTCTCGAAAATCAACAAAGTTTTCTAACGCTTACATAAACATGTTGACTATTCAATCAGTAATGTTTGGTAGAAATAAATGAAAAAGACGCCATATTCTTATCCCACAAATTGATAAGTAGTTTTATGTATAATAATGAGCAGTATTATTTTAAGTAAGATATATTGAAATTTTATGCATTAATTTTAGACTTCCGAAGAATCAAGTAGATAAGAATCAATAAATGAGAGAATTAGAATGTAAAAAAACAAGAACAAATAAACGATTTAAAAGTTTACGATTAAGGAAATGAACTTGCAAAAAACATGACAAAATTACGCTTGCTTATCAGTGCATTCTAAATATTGATGATGCTTTGAATGACATAGCTATTGATTTTTTTGAAATACAAAACACTTTACGACATTTTCTAAAATCATATACAGTACCAAGAGATTGATTTTGCAGTTTGACGCATTTGATTCCGAATATATTAACGAGTCCATTACTGAATAAAGTGCAGAAAACTTGTTTTATAGATGATTCTCATTTTAAAGACAAATTAAGTAGTCTGTAGAGAAGTGGTCTTCAAACTTTCTCAAATCATGAAACCCCTATAACTTGAAGGTGTTTTCGTGGAACTCATTGAACTAGAATGTGTTTTCGTGGAACCCCATTCCACTCACATACTTAGAAGAATATATCTCAAAATAATTTTTAAAGTAGATCAATATGTTATAGGTACTTTATGTAAAGGCAATTAAAAGAAATATTACATTTAAAAAATTCTAATCTAATTTTGTAATATAAATTACTCATTAATAGCAATAACTTGTGATGCGTCACCTACCCGTGCATTATATACGGCTGTTTGTAAAAAATGCAACACCATGAACGAATCATCAGAATTAAATGAAATTTAATGCACAAACGACTTGTATTAGTACAAATAAATGACGAAATTTTCAAAGCAAAAACACAATATTAAGAATCTGAAATTAGTATTTGATGTAGCCACCCGCGCTGCAATAAGTGCTGCTATAAAACGTGGCATGAGGTCAAACAGATTTTGAATATCTGCTTATGGAAGAGAATTCCATATTGCTTGTATGCGCAGCAAAAGTTCGTCTTTTGAAGATGCAGGACGCGGATCAAGAGCGAGACGCCGATCAACCAAATCAAACTCGTGCTCAATAGGCGACATATCCGGGGAATAAAAAGGCCAAGGAAGAAGTTGCATGTGTTGGGCTGAACAAAAGTCTCGAACAGTCTATGCAAAATGTGGGTGTGCATTATCCTGCGGAAATATAGCTCCAGGGTGCCTTGAAGGATGGAAACGACTTCGGGCTGTAGCTCTTCACGGACGTACCTGTTTCTATTGAGAATATCTTCAATTTGTAGCAAATTGTGGGTCGTCTTTAATAATTAAAGGTAATTTATTTAATGTGTGATATAAATGTATTCATCAAATATGCTGTGACGTTCTTTATTACTTGATTCTTATCTTTACTATTAAGTGGTCCAATAAGGAGAAAATCAAATATGCTTTTAATATATCTGCTGAATCAGGATGAATTACAAATGTGAAAGGAAATTTCTAGTACATTACATTAATATTCTCGCAAAATTCATTCAACCCAAATTAACCGAATTCTCCATTTTTATATAACTTTTCAATTCTTAGAAATAAATTTTTTTTATCAGATGAAAGTTCTGTACGTTCCGGTTCCAACGAGTTTAACAAGTACATGCATATTCATTTGACGCTTATATGGCTCACTCTTTTTATCATCGAATGTAGTATGCATACTGTGACCTAGTAAATGAACTAAAATGAAGGTAATGCATGGTATCGTTAAGTGAGTTTGTATCATGTACCCATGGCTACTGATAAAGCTCATTTACGCCACTGTATTTTGTACGAATTAAAAAAGGAAGAAATGCTGCAGAAGCGTGTAGAAATTTATCGTGTGTTTGACGAAGGCGCTGTAAATTTCTACATGTTTCGAAGATGATTCGAAAAATTTCAAGTAGGTGATTTTGCTCTTTCTGATAGCCCCACTCTGCGTGACTGCGTGACCATCCTACATCAGCGACAATACTTTGATGATCACGTAGAGCAAAATCTTTTTTTATGACAACTTTAAAGGTTGCAGAAAGGCTTGATTCAGCTCAACCAACGATTTCGGTCCATATCGAGAAACTACTGTTGGTGAAAAAATATTCGAAAAGCAATGCAATATACCGCATGAATTAAGAAAAAGAATTTGAATGATCATGCCACATCATATATGCCCGTCCTGCTTACACGGAACAAAATCGAGCCCTTCTTGAACCTGATGATAACTGAGAAAGAAAAGTGGATTACGTATGAAAACATGGTAAGGAAAAGGCAGATTATAAACCTGAAAAACCTGCTTTCTTTTCTTTTAAACCAAAGTTGAGTCTAAATAAAAAAATGTTGTGTATATCGTGGGACATTTGCGGACATTTTGAAAAGCTAAATTTGGAGAGGTATTGTCAGCTATTGAATAATTTAAAAACATCACTCCAGGAAAACAGAACGTTCATTAGGAAGGACATAATAAAAGTACTGCTATATTTTTTTATCATTTCTGGTAGAAAAGGAATTCATTTTTGTACTGTAAAATCTTCCTTAATGACCAGATTACTTGGTTACTGACTGAGTTTGAACTAAGTGGTTTGGGTTAAGCCTACGACTGTTATTTTTCTTTGTGTAGAGAAGAATTCAAATTTTGATGCCACTAAAGACGTGTCACATACAGGGACTAATTAAGCGTTAAATCTCTCAAGATTTTAAGTCCTTGTTAAGTTGGGAATAAGTTGAGAAAATGGAGTGACAACACAGGTGTTGTCTTCGTTACTTGATCAGTCACCAATAACCTTCATGTTGCTTTTAATTTCGACCTTATAATCAATCACTCAATTTCTTTATGTATCCAATGTGTTTATGTATTCTTTATTCCCTATCTATATATTTCTCTTTATATATATATATATATTATATATATATATATAATATATATATATATTACAAAAATAGTTATATACCTAAGATAACTATAGTCATGATAGAATATATTTAGCCACAGAAATATATATATATATATATATATATAATCAAAATTTCTCTACAAGAGAGAGATGAATAAACATGATTAAAACTGAAAAGAATTGAAATTGCAAGATAACCAGACAACAGAATTTAAAAGGAAACATGAAAAATTAAAATAATAGTGTTGCCGATATAAATTAATGGACTGTAAAATTAACAACAAAATTTTAAGGAGCGAAAACGGATCCCAACCATATGGGATCGCTACACTTTTCGAACTGAATACAAGGTTACTACAGTTGGCTCGGAGCGAAATCTATACAAGGAATTCTCGCCAACTGGCGCCAACAAATAGAGTCAAATATAAAAAAATATAAAAGAATGGATGCTACAGTATTATCAACGTTGCTGACTTAGGGCAGCTTAAATATATAAAAAATTTATATAAAAGTGGGGTTGGACATGTTTTGTGGCCAGCCAACCTTCCCCCTTTCTGTTAATAATACTGAGCAAAAACCTATTGAAAATAATGGATAAAAAATCTAAATCCATTATGAGAAAAAGGAAACTTACCTAAAAATTGCATACAAAAACGCAGAACCCGCGCTAAATCTGAGTACAATAAATAAGTTATATTGCCAGATTCTGGACCCAAATACATATTCAAAGCAAAGCAATGACTGAAAATTAGCACTTATCAAAAGTATGAAAAGAATAGAAATAATAAATTAAGAATTTTAAACATACTACCATTATCTTAGGGACACTAAGATAATATGATATAAAAATATAAAAGCTAAATAAAATTTAAAAAAGTAATTTTATCTAAAATTAGAAAATGGGTGTACCTATAACTATCTAGGATGAATAATAAATTTATAATAATAACCTGTTCAATAAACTATATATATTATATATATATAATATATATATAAAAAAAAAAAAAAAAAAAAAAATATATATATATAAATATATGAATGTACACCCATGTATATCGTGATCTCATCTTTATTAAAAATTATGCTGTCCATTTCTAGTAGTAAATTGCTTATTTCTGATGCACAATTAATAAAATAAAAAAAATAAAGAACAAATGATTAACTCCGTGGTCAATTTTATGATACTAAATATATATTTGAAATGGTATTGCTTAAATCATGATTGTGTAAGAAGAAATCATATTTTAAATGAATTTTTTTACTGAGAAAATATATTACTTTGCAAAATGCTCCAATATCTCTTATGGAATCAAAAGACTTAAAAATCTAATATTCTTAATTTTTAAGAACCTAAATATTGAATAATTTAGGAATTTAGACTTAGCACACACAGTGTATGAGAGAATTCTCTTTCTCTCTCTCACTAATCTATTTATAGTTCCTAGCGTTATACATTATGACATATGCAAAATTACTATTACCCATAAATAATTTCAAAATTTGCATAAGTTCTTTTCAGATTACTTATTGCAGATAATTAGTTAATGTATAAACAACGAGTAAAAATGAGAAAAAAAAATGTTATTTACTATCAACTAGTATAAAAATAACGAGTACAAGGTATTCGTTTGCAAAATAATTATGTTAGTTTGATGTTCTTACTCTTGTAACAACTAAATTAAACTCTACCTTCCCTTGACTATTAGCGACAGCTAGGTGGCGCTACTTGTTCTTTTTGGGAAGGGGAACACTTCCCAGGAACGTTTCTCAGTAATGACGCGTGCACGTGGAGTCAGGAATGCCTTTCCTTCCTTTAACCTTTAAGTTTCATTCTGCAATGTTTGTAATAGATGTGTATTTTTGTGTCTCCTTGTGCTGCGGAGCGTAACGAAGTTTAAACAATACTTGTTCCTGAATCTATCAAGGCCTTCGTTATTTATTGATCACAATTAATTACAACATGGGAGTCTCATACTCTTCCTTTCTACAAACTTTTATTTAGCTTGCAATGTATGTACGTAATTTGTTCCGGTGGAACCTTGCAACTCAATTTTGAAGTTGATACCTTCAACCGATTGAGCTGAAATTCTGTATATACGTTTAGTTTGGATGACAATGCATGTTTTGACCATTTATATTACGATATTGCAATTTGTTAAAAAGATATTAATTAAAAACCTTAAAACGCAGAATTGTTTTACTGCTGTGCAATGTTTATTCCGCTAAGCTCGGTGATGCAAAATTAAGAACTAAGAGGGGATTTATTTTTTGGAGTTTTGACGTTTTTAAAACAGCAATCTAATTTTTTAAAAACCACTCAGACAAAAAAATAATTACAGAATCGGAAAGATCATTTATTTTGCCATGATACAGTACAATATTTTTTTACAAAATAGTAATATTTGTATTTTTGACGATTTTTTTTAAAAAATGTGTCAAAATCGATACGTTTTTATGAAAATTATGTCTAAATTGTTGCGCATGAATTTTTTTTCGTTTAAATGAATCGGCATTCCATACTAAAACAGCTCATGCTTTGCTCTTTTAGAATCGATCATTTAAAAAAATAAAATGTCAAAATTTTTTTTTTACGATTTTTCTAAAAAATACTGGAAATTTTAATTAAACATTTAATAACTTCGTCATTTACGAAGATAATCTCACGAAACTTTTTTTTCGTGTGTAGAACAATATTATCCAAGATCTGAACGAAGATTGAAAAAATTGCTTATAAATTACGGATTTAAAAAAAAAATGTGTTTTTCATCTAATATCCTTTTTGCGAGAATTGATTCAGCTAAACCAGGGATGGCGAACCAGCGTTGAATGAGATGAATAGGCCAAGAAACCTATCCAGCGATAACTAAAAAGTAAAAAATAAATTAAAAGTAAAAAAGCTTTTTTTAAAAACAAGCTTTTATTTAAACGCGCTAAAAAAGTAAAATAAACTTTCCCTTTAAAACTTTTTTTACGATCAACTTATAACGTCCTCACAATTTATAGGATATAGATGCTTGCGAAGATATAAGTACTCATATTTACTTAGTTTGAAATTTTTAAAAAGTAAAATCAATCAGATCAAGTTATTTAATTTACTTGTTTTACACAGGTAAATCTCGCGACAAGCTTTTATATCATATAAATTGTGGAATGACGTTATAAGTTGATAGTAAAAAAAAAAGTTTTAAAGGAAAAGTTTATTTTATTCTTTTTAGCGCGTTTAAATAAAAACTTGTTTTTAAAAAAGTTTTTTTACTTTTAATTTATTCCTCTAAGAAAATGGTCAGAAATATATAATTTAAAAAAGCTTATATGATCATTTACACATAATTTTTCTATTTTATTAATAAACATCAATATATTATAAAAGGAACTTCAAGAAAAAATTAAACTGTAACCATTAAAATGTACTCAAATGAAGAATTCTTAATAATACAAAATGCCTAAAAATATAAGGAAGATAGTAAGAGAAGTTCTCAAAAATCCGCTGGTCAGTTTAAAAATTTATTCCTGAATTTTCTGTAGATAGTTAGGTTTGCATTGCTGTCTCAGATGTCACTTTCCAGTTTGTGATATTCATTTAGCCTCTAACTTTTCATCATATAATTATTTAACCAGATTGTAATTAGTGAATTTATTAAATCAAACATACATGCATAAGACAAAAGGCGAAGAATTGAATCAAATACTGATACTGATTTCATATGTTTTTCCCCATCTGTGTTTATAGAATTTATATTATGCTTTTATATATATAGATGAATAACGTTAATAAATATAGAGATTTGTTTTGTAAAAAATCAAAATAATACTTCGTATTCTGGACTAAACAATACGGAACAGTTCATGAAAGTATTAAAATTGCAAAGATAAAAAGTTTGATTTTTTACAATATTACTTATATATATTACACAGATTTTTCTTTCTTTCTTCCTTTTTTTTTTTTTTTTTGTAAAATTTAAGCATTTTTATATTTAATATTTACATTTAATATATTCTAGTCTTGCTTTAATACAGTTCTTGTATTAATTACAAGTTTTAAGCATATTTTATAAAATTCATAGCAATTGTAAAAAAATTATTCAAAAAATGGTAACTTACAACTAAAAGCCCATTTCTTAAGACTGCGCAATCCAGAAAACAACTGAAAACATTCTTTCACACATTCTGATGAGAGATTTAATTTTCCTGAAGATTCTATTATCATGGGCATCAAATATTTGATCAAAGACTTCGTTGCTCCTTTTACGGTTGTGTCTAATTTTATCCAAGATTCTAGCACATCTGTTCGGTTTTCTGGAATATTAGGCAATTTCCAAAGGTCTGCATTAGTTTGAGTCGATAATGTTAAAAGTATGAAACCAATACACACGAGCATTGTTTCTTCCTTTCAAATGACTGAATGATTTGAACAACAAACAATCTCTTAAAGCATCTTATTTGTTTTGATCAAGATAATCACTTTTCCTCCTTTCTTTCACAATTTTCATTCAGGGTCAGGCTGGTCTGTTCAAGTTTTTGATGTACAATTTAAGATAAGTCTGTATTGTTCTTACATATTTCTTAAGCAAAAAGTTTATTAATTCATGATATTTCATAAGGGAGACCATTTGTAAAATCTTATGCCAGTTTATTGTATTGTATTTAAATTATTGAGACTTTCAAAAACGCAAATGACATTTACTAATAACTATCATAAATACCTTCATAATATTTTCAAACGCAATAGCATAACCAAAATCAAAGTTATTATGCTAATAAATTTATATCTGTTTAAATTATCTAAAATTATTTCCTAAATTGCGTCATGTTTGTAATCGTTATTAATAGTATTTCTTTAATTAATGAGTTAATGATTCTTAACTTTTGAACACCCTTTTATTAGCATCACTTGTATGTAACGCACTATTTGAACTCGATTTTTACCAACTTTAAAAGCTCAGATTTATTCGAAATTTTGCTCACTTGTCCAGGATGGATGACAATACAATTATTTAATAATTTTGTTCCATTGTCCTGATCAGGATTAATGATTTCCCATTTTCAGATCCCATCCCTCATTTGGCGACTAATTTCAAATCTTATTTCCAGATTTCGGTGAACAATTCCAGATTTGGCGACTAATAGAATTAAGTTACAACTTAGTTTAATCAACTATAAAAGGGTGTTTTTTAGTTTTATTAAACTATATATAATTTCTTTATTACATTTTTCTATATCAAAATATTCACACAAAAAAAAAAAATAGAAAAATTCTAAAAGCAGAAAATATATATAATACATGATTCTTCTATTAAATATTTTTATTTACAAACAAAATATACTCGCCCCCCCTTCAAATCGGCATCGCCTGGGAATTTTTTTTTTTTAAAAAAATCAATTCTCAATCAATCGATTTTGGCCTTTTATTTGACGATAGAAATCTATTGTGACATATTTCACATTAAACTAAGACGTTTGAAAATTTTATGTATTCTTGAACCGTGTGTGTTTTAACACAATAAGGGTTACTAAAAAAGGACCCGATATTCCCAAATTGGATTTTAACCCTTATTTCATGAAAAATCAGTTATTAGGGTAGCTGCGAGTTAATGGAACATTCTCCAATCCAATATATAAGTACTTCGAAGTTCTAATATGATAGATTGGAGATTGCGGTAAATGTAGAACAAGTAACTCATGGCGCAAGATAGCCGTTTAGACATCATTTTTGTTCTGCCCATAGCTAAAAACTACTTGATCTGTTACCAGTACCTTCTTGTAGTCTTAAGAGATGCGTTAAATAAAATCAAACAGAAATCATTACATACAGATTTTAGAATAAAGCTCATGTGCTTCTATAACTATGCGATTTTTTCCTAAAAAGCTAAAAGGTACCTTATTTAAATAATATACTTTAGAAGCATCGGTTTGCTTCCTATCTTAGAAAATATTTAGAGAAATAGCTTGTTAACCTAGAGAAAACCTTTTCAGATGCATTCAGTATAGATTTACTTATAAAAAAATTAATCAATGACACATTAATGCTAATAAATGACATGTTTAAAAATGTACAACTCTTAAAATTTGCATACAATTCAGGTTTCTACGAAACATTAAAGTTGCTTTCAACCAACCATACGTGGTGGCCTTGTATTCTTAAAGTCTTTGGCTACTCTAAAGGCTGAAAAAGTTAGGCTCTTTGGGAATTTTTTTTCCCAGGAATACTACAAAATAAATCGAGATTACAAAACGGAGTGTTATCATACATATCAGTGATTGCTTAAAATAATTTTTTCAAAATGGCGGCTGAGCAGCATTTTTCGCGATGACGTCTCCGTTTTTAAAGGTTCACGCCGGACAACAGTTCACGTAGTTTTTTAATCATAATAAGCCAATCTATTTTTTTCTATTATATATATATAATAACTGCTATAGAATTACGTAGGAGTTTTGCGATACATTGATTTTTGACCAAATGACGCACTTCTAAAGCGGAAAGTGAAAAATTTGCCTAAAAGTCGTCAGATAATTGTTAATAACAAATTAATTATGCAATATAAAAAACTCTTACTCATTTCTGTCAACAATGTATTTTTCGAGATATATTCAAAATTTCAAGTGAATCGGGTGAAAGTTATCTGAGTTTAGGAGTGCGGCCAACTTAAAAAATGCAGTTTTGAGATAAACGTGTTTGAAGCTTTGAGTAGTAGAAAATCATGAATAATTTTGCAATATCTTTAATCTACGATGACTGCACCATACAACTAGCTTCCAGGTTATCATCCTGCTCTTGCATTTATTTTCTGCTTGATCTTGAAGAGATTCTTTCCTTTTTTATTCGGTCAAATAGCGATCTCTCTGCAAGCTTACGCGCTGTTTGTTGAACCCCAGGCACGTTTCGTAGCTGTTCGGGCCGATTTCCAAGTTCATTGCTTTCATTATGGGTAAAATTGATATGCCGCATACCTTCTCTAGTCCCCTAACGTACCTTCCCTCTAGCGCTCACAAAAGGAACTCGCTGCGGACCAGATGGCCTTGTACTAAAATTCGAAAACCGAGTACTTGAGATTTTTCCCGGCCATAATCTTTTGGAACATCATTTTTGATGTCCTAGGGGACCACACATTTAAAAAGCAATGTCGATTTTTCGAAAATTCTACGGTGGCTTAAGGCCTTAAGTTTTTGATGAACTCGGGACTTTCAACAATTTCCATTTCATTATTTTAGACTAGTACTGGTTCGCATCGCCAAGAGCTCACTAGCCTCCCTCTGTGGAGAAAACTGGGCTTCAAAATTGCTTGCTGTAATTAGTATCGCCTATATGGTGCAGCGCTAAAACGTGATACCAGCTTCTGGGGAATGTACTAGGTCTCCAAAGGTTTAAAATACCAATACGCAGCCCCATTGAAAAAAAAATTATTTTTACTTTTTGATAGCTAGGATTGGCAGATTGAAGTTAAGCCCCGATTCTTCTGTACATAACCCTCAGAGCTCTGCTTAGTCTGCTGTAAATTTTTTCCCAATGCAAAATTATCGCTTTCATTGATGATATTATGCTCTGCTTCCAGTACAAAATCTTCGTACAGCATCGTTTCTCAAACTGTGAGGCACCCTCCTTAGTGATAACTTTAGGGGGGGGGGGGTTGCGAGCATATTAAAAAATCGAAAACAAAAGATTATTTAAATTATCATTGTAATATATAATTCTTCAGATAGTGATGTGTGCGGTTCTTTCAGTGATTGCAACATGAAATTTATTGTTGCAACTATATCCTTGTTTTTACAGATACGAATATCAGAGTACTAATTCTGCGCGTGTACAGTATCGCTATGAGCTGTAATAGGATAGTTTTGGTCCGATTACTTAGATGATTCTCATATTTTATCACTTCTCTTGATTGTACGATGCAATTCTATGTTCACAGTCTAATTAATTTCGCCCGTTAGGGAGACATAAAAACAAAAACGTATACTATTTTGCTATGTTGGCGATCCCTGAACATATAGTGCAAACAACTTAAAAAATTTCTGGTAAATACCAAAAAACCGGTATTTAAACTTGTGAATACTGGTATTACAAATTGTACAAATGGCTCACAAATTACTGGTATTCGGTATCCCGGTATTGCAATCCCTAGTCACACGGCATACATTACTGTGATATAGTCCAGTTCTTCCTACTCTCTACTCAACATGGCACTATCAACGTTGCTGACAACTCGTGTTATCCTTTTCTCGATATCCGTGTTATCCAAAAGCTTGATCTTTTATAGAAGACTCAAGTTTCACAGCCCCTTTGACAAGTCATGAAACAGAATTGAAAGAAAGAATTACAAGTGCTGTCGATAACGTTGATAATTCCAAGTTGAGTTGAGTGTGACAAGAACTGAACTATCCTATTGATGTACTAAAGAAAAAGAACGTAAAGCACGTGTAAAATATGCAAACAAAACAAATTTTTTCTGTATTCTATCATATGTTCTTTTTTGATGTATTCGTATTAATTTTTTTACAGGAGCTTTTTGAAACCTTGGAGGAAGTTATGAATAACCCTGTGTTTCGGTAACTTTTTGTGTGTGGAGAAGTTAGTATATAAAATAATATATATATATTGTTTGTGTCAACACTGCTCTATCATATTTTACTTCATTCGGTTCAGTCAAGCGTGGAAATATATGAAATTAAAAAAAATGACCTGGGCTGAAGAACATGTGTACAAAAAGAACGATTGTCGATATTTTCGTAAAGAAAGATAGTCCTATTCTTGTAAGATTGAAATATTTACTATCCTTCATGGGATATGTTGGGAGGAATATATTCTTCGTTGATATAATATTCTTTCGCTTGATATGAAGCATAACTCATTTGCAAATGCCTTCACAAGTTTGTTTCATAAGGTGTTCATGCAGGGTTCGATCATATCGAATGAAGAAAGTCTGAGGTATTTATTAATGAAGACTCTACAATAAAGTAATATCTAGTACTCTCAAAATTAATTTCAAAGCAGTAATTTTCATTTTGTAAATGGTTTGCATGTTTCTTCGTGAAACTGAGAAAGCTTCTTTTTTCTTTGAGTAACTTTTGTAGAATTACCGTAAAATCCGGCGTATAACGCTCACTTTTAACACCTAAAATAAGATCGAAATTGACGGGCGCGCGTTATACGCCGGATTTTACGGTAATTTAATTTTTTAACATAATTTATTTTACCTAAATTATTTATCGTTTAAAAAAGGGGAGGGGGTTTAAAGTAGGGTTGCTTCTTAAGTTTTCAAGTAAATATTAATTTTGAGAATTTTCATGAATGGCTCTTTATGTTATTGTGGTACCTGTATTGAAACTACCTAGAGGAATGGCAAGATGTGTGTGTTATAAATACTTCCAAAAAACTCAAGCTTGGTTAGCCGTGTTATGTTCTTGATCTGGATAACATTGTTTTTCTTAAATTCTAATCTTGGCTCACGTTAAATTGTTGAAGCAGAAATATTTCATATCGGTGTGGTAGAGTTTGATGAGTGGGTGTGGAAGAATAGGTTTCTTTCGTTTCTTAATTGAGGCTTAAAATCAATCAACCATACATTTTCAACGATTGAGTGTTTTACTTTTGCATTTACTCAATTTATAAACTTAACAATTGTAAATTTTCTATAATAACATGGAATTATGTCTTACTCTTTTTTGTAAATATGTACGTAACGTATCAATTGTTACATAACAAGTTTTAGTTTTAAAAAAGGGTTTTTTTCTAATTTACAAATGGAAGCATAAATAAATAAAATTAAGATACAAAGTTATTAGAATTATCTCATTTATTACGATGTTGACAAGTGAGGAGAGAGAATTATGTACAATTTTTAATTAAATAATACTTAAATAAGCAATGATGTTGACAAATAATTAATCAACCTAATCAGAAACTCATTACACGTTTTTCGATTTTTGAAATACATTAACACCAGAAATTCTATTTAAACTAATTATAAATACTTATGAGTCATATTGTGTTACTTCTAATTTTATAATGACATCAAGTATAGTTTCAAAATTAAAATGATGAAATCATGAAAAGCGCCAAATTTTGCTTAACTAAAAATACTTAATTGAATTGCAATTTATTTCATAAATGATATAATTCATGCATTTTTAATTAGGCTCAGTAGAATATTTTTTAGATGAAAAATTAGTTAGTGTTCGCGTAGAAAACTATCGGTACATCAAATAATGTTTTATTGTTTC